>VDFB02284180.1:0-167635 GCA_007258455.2 Sequoia sempervirens | reverse complement strand
TACCTTGAAGGACTAAATTCATACACGTCAGCTCAAGGATTTGGATCTTGCTTTATTGAATGCTTAAATGCGTGAATACTTTGGAGACCTACAAAAAGATGTTATCCTTCACAAAACATGAACACACATAGAATTTGACATGATGTTGGATCTTGAATTGCTACAATAAAGCTCTGAAATGTTGCTCTTGACTTGCTCAATAGTGCTCTTGATCATAATTTTTCCAATATTTTTCTAGATAGATCTTGTTAGATTTCAAATGATGCAATAACTAGGTATTTATATGCAATTTTTCTAATTTCACAAAAAATAGATTCCAAAAGCCAACACTTGAAATTTGAACTATGGATATTAAAATGTAGCCAACAACATATTTGAATTTGGGACCTGGATAAGAAGGGGGCCCATTTTCCCATGGGTGAATGGGTCCTAGACCAAATTTCCAAGACACACTTAGTCATGAGCAAAATAAAAATTGGATGCATTTATTCAATGCTTGCAATCCTTCGAAAAACAATAAAAATTAGGCCTTGAAATGTATAATTTAGAAAATTAGGAGCTTAATTAAGTCCAATAAATTAGGGGGACAAAACATAATGTGAAATTGTTAAGGGTGACAATTTTCTACACTACATAGTGGTAATTAGAATTTTAGTCCTACTTCTCACCTCTTCATCCTTTCCTTTATATGCAAGGCTTATTTATACATTTTATTAACTTGTATGATAATATATTATTTATGTTCAAATTATTGTTTGTGAAAGATCTTAGATATTGAAATTTGATCTTGATTTCTCCAATAATTGTGTGTTATATGATGTGATGATAATAACATGACTAATTTTTATGTGATTTTTATTTTGGTTATGATAATTATGATAATATGTTGATGAATATGTGATTTTTATGGAGACTAAAATTGGTGATTGAAGGTATATGTGGGGAAATTGTTGAGGATATACCAAATATGTTGAGAAACTTATTTGATATAACATGAAATAGGATGCACCATGATGTAATGATTAAGGTGATATGGTATTTTATGCATAAGAGGATTGATGTAGAAAAATAGACATAATAAGGAAAACCACAAGGGACACAAGATGAGAAAAGAAAAACATAATATCCAAAAAAGTATATCTTTGAGATGTAATGTGGTATAAATAATTGTGCACTCTTGAAAATTGTGTTGGAGGGATGAAATATGAAACAATAGAGTGATGCTACAATTATAGACTATAAAAAAAGGATCAATGAAATAAAGGAGACATGCTAAACTATTTTGTGTACCATGGTTTTTCCCTTCTTGAGTTTTCCACGTAAATATGGTGTTATTTTGTCCATGTGTGTTCATTGTCTTATCTTTCATTGTTGTTGATTTGAATAAGTGTCGCAAATTTGGTTAAGGGTTTTTGATCTTGTCAATAGTTTGATTTTGCATAGTGCTTAAGGGTTTAAGTTTTTGTAGATATTGATTCACCCCCCCTCTCCTCTCAGTATCTGGGTGTGTTCAACATGAAGGGTTGAGATTGATTTAGAATGTATGGCTAGGATTAAACGAGAGAAATTTTGATTTTGAATTTGAGAGGAGGGATAAATTAAATGTTGGTAGTTGGTGTATGAAGGATTGACATTTATTACATTAAGTGGATGGTTGAGACCAAAAGCTTATTTGATTTTGGATAGAAGGTAGTTGGAAATGAATGGCTACAATTTTCTTGATTGATTTGATGGATAGGATGTAGGATTATGATTTAGATTTTAAAAAAATGATTGGTAGTTGGTTAGGATTAAATGTTGGTTTCTTTTTAGATTGTTAAGAACTTCAAATTCAAGAAATGGATAATGTGAATTTTGGATAAATGTTTTATTTTAAATAAAGGGTGAAAGTTAGATTATTTAATCAAATAAACTAATTTTTTTTATTAACTAATGTTAGTATAATTTAATTTAATAAATAAAATTTATTTAATTAGATAACAAGAGAAGCCTAATTAATTAAATAATTTATTTTATTAATTGATGTTGGCAATGTTATATTATTAATAAGAGGAATTGGTTAAGATAATGGATGAATTTTAGGTGTCTACACTACCTAAAGTGAATCATGTGTTTCCGTAACTTGATAAGAAGGCTAGCGCACACAATGATGAAAATGAAAATATTACTAAGAAGGCCACATTTTCACAAGGAAAATAAAATAAGAGTGATGTTGGAAAATTCATTCCCATAATTCCATACAAACCAAAAGGTGATGATTTTTTTTATTTCAAGCTAAAATTCAATTCCTTTCATAAAATGATAGGTCATTCTTTTGTAGAAGTAGTTAGTTGTCTAAAGGAAAAAGGTATTATTTTTAAGGATATGGATCTATCTTAAGAAGGAAATAAGATGTTGGTAACCCTAATAGGATCAAATAAATGGATATTCACATCTTAAAAATGGGTGATGATGAAATAGTAGAAATGCAAAATTATTTGTAAAAATCATTGATAGGTAGATTCTACACCTTATGGCCCAACCTTCCTAAAATAAATGACTAGGTGATGTAGACATGGCAACCAAATTTGGAAGAATTTGTTCCAATATATCCCAATGCTAAATTATTTTTTATTATATTATTTGATATGGAGGTAGATTTCTTGACAATATTTTAGAAATGGGCTTGATCTCTCTATCTTTAAAACCCTAGTTTATGGAGTCTAATGCATGTTCATAGAAATTTTTTGGTTATCTACTATTTGGGTAAGAATTCCAAACAACCCTATGCCAGTGGAGATAGGCTTGTAAAGAATAATTTGGAAACAAACTCTAGACTATGAAATTATGTCTCTCCCTATTAGAACTTCTATAAGAATCAACATGTTGCAATGGAGTTTAGTTGTAAAAACTAAAAAATAACTTATAGCAATCCATAGTTGAAATTTGAAGCCCCAAACCATATGCTTGTGGATTTATCATTTGATTCACCTACCAACACCTAGAATGAGGAGAAAATATAGCCTTCAAAAGGAGAGAAGGATATGCTAAGAATAGGGAGGACATGAGTAATAACTTCAAAAATTAGGAAGGTAAGGAGTTTGTTTCAATGTAGGGAGACATTTCTATGGTAGAAAAGAAGAACTAGATAGAGGAATACTTTATGTAGTTCAAAATTGTTTTCTTAGCTAATGAGAATAATGAACATGATAATGAGGAGAAGAATAAGGAGGCCATAATTAAGCTTCTAGAACTATCATATGATATTACTAAGAATTCCTAAGAAATGTAGGACCTCTTAGTTTCCTTAGATGAATATTTTGGTTAGTAAGGAATAATAAAGCAATAGAAGAAGAGGGAGATTCTCAAACAACACAAGGTCGGTCAAGAATGGACTATGGTTGAAAACAAAAAAGTCCAAGACCAAGTGGTATGCATAAAAAAATAATATTGAGATTGCACACTTCAAACAAAATAAATGAAACTAGATTATAGTAGGAAAGTTTCTATATTATTGGTCTATAGCTTGTTTTGATTAGTAATCTCTAGTTTATTATATTGTCCTTTGATTGTAGTCACTTTTTTGGGTTTGTAGTGCTAAGTTGTATTTCAAGGGTGAGGACCCCAATAAAGCCCTCACTAATTTATCTTAAAAATAGATGATATTAGTGAATGGTGAAGTGCTATTATACACACATACTACTCAAGTGACTTAATAATATGAGGTTATCATAGATTTCTAAGCTAGTTTATACAAACTACATTGAAAATATTTTTTTTTAAATGATTTTTTTTTTTTTACAACCCTTACACAATTTTAAAAAATAAATACTAAAAATTAGTTAAGAAAAGTAAAATAATATATTTATTCTAAAGGTGGTCCTCAATGTAGCAACTTTTTAAAGTGGTTGATACAACAAAGGAGGTGATTTTTATCGATTTTTTTTGCTCAAGTGACTCAATTATATTAGGTTATTGTCTATAGCAAGTGGATTGATAATGTAAGTTTTTTATTTATTTCAAATGCAATAAATACTATCAAGATTGCACTAAAAGTGATCAACATAAATTGTGAAATTAAAATGTGTACCCCTACACAATTTTAAAAAATAAATATTAAAAATAAGTTAAGAAAATTAAAATTGTATATTTGTTTTGAAGGTGGTCCTCAAAGTAACAAATTTTGTAAGTAGGTACTATAAGTTTAGTGGATGATAAAATGTTATGAGCCACACATTATGCACAATCAACTTAACAATTTATTAGGTTATTGTTGACAAAAAGTGAGTAAATAGTATGACATTACTATTTATGGTAATAAAATATATGGATTACACTAAAAGCTATCATATAATTGAAAACAATCTATGGCCTAATTTGTGAACAATATTAGCATTGAACAAAAAAAATCAATAGCATAATTAATAAAAAATAATACATTAAAATTACACTAAAAACAATCATGTTATCCATGTGTTCAAGGGTTAAGAGTTATTAAAACTCTTTATAGCCGCCACTTAGATTTTTGGAACCCTCCTCCATTAGGGAGTTATAAATTAAATTTTGATGGAGCTTCGAGGGGGAATCTAGGTAAGGCTAGTGTTGGATTGATTATTTGTAACACAAAATAGGAGATGTAATATAGTGATTTGCTAATTTGTGTATTTGTACTAACAATGAGATGGAATGGGAAGCTCTTCTAGTAAGATTAGGAGAGACAACATACCAAAATGTAAAAGAAATAATAGTTGAGGGGGGTTATTTTGATTGTGTTAAATAATTTGCATAAGGGAATGAGTTCAAGTTGAAAGCCAAATAGATAAGTAGAAGAGGCTCAAACTTTAAAACAAAACTTTAATTCCATTTGATTTGAGAATTGCAAAGGTAAATTGATTTTTGGAGTTGATAGTTTGGACAATGAAGGTATTGAGCAAGTGCTACTTATGGCACCATGTATTCATAGCCCAAATTCTTGGATCAACCTAGCCTTTTTTATATCCTTCAAACCCAATTAGAAATAAAATTATAAAATAGGGACTTGTAGGGGTTGTTAAGTTGGCATAAAGCTATATGATAAGGAGTTGTGCCACCCATCTATCCATTATGGGATGGTTGTGTGCCAAAGTGTAGATAAGATGGTTGGGAGTTGTATGCTACATTTAAGAGCCCTTGCACATTGATGGCATAGGTAGGTTAGGAATTTTATTATTTCAACAATGTGTGTTTGATCCATTATATGGTGGTGGTAGGTGCTTTGGAGGTCTTGCATTGTCTACAAGTGCCTAAATATAGTTTTCAATTGTAGAGAAATAATTTGAAGGTTTAGATGAAGTAATTGATGTGAATGAATGTGTTCATAAAGTTATCTACAATAAATTTTCTCTTTTAATAATCTTGTAGAGTTAGGGTTTATATAATATGCGCTAGGCAACTAGGTCTTGGAAGTTGGTTGTCACTCAAAGGTGGTAATTAGAGGAAAATTTATTTCAAATTCAATGTATTTTATTTTAGATGGGGCATTCGATCTAGTGCTCATGTTTCTTCTTGATTAGTTTGACATGATGTCTATGCTAGTTGCTAGCAAAGAAAAAGAATGGAGCATAATCTTCGAGTTAGAAAGGGAAAGGTTTAATGTCCACCCCTCTTTAGTGCTTGGATTCTTGAGCTATGTGGGAGGAGTTGAGAAATGTAATTCATCTTTTGTAAATGTTGTATAGTGATGTGAGTTGGGCATTTGGAGGATTATATGTACATCATCATAGAGGAGATCTAGAGATTGGAAGTGACTATACAATTCCACACTTATGCAGCCCAGATCCTTTGCATCTTTCAAGGTAGGAAATTTGCTAGGGGTTTAGTTTCTTTTTTTGGTAGGATATCATTTAGGAAGGGCAATGAATTGAAATGCTCCCATGGTAAAAAGGGTGGTACATATGAGGCATACTTTAAATGCATCATGTGGATATTGTGGGTGGTATGAGTTCTCAAATGTGTTATTTGTTTTACTATGTTTGTTCTATGTTTTAGTTCTATACGTGTATGAGAAAGGTGTAGGTTTCTCTATTAATTGACTATGATAGTTGATTTTTTGAATGTAGATCTATAATAGACTTTATATAATATTTTAATGTTTAAATTTTTTATTATTGTATTTAAACTATATTCTCAAAGATAGAACTCCCTATAAAAACTCCACTATTTTTATCTAAAAAATAAAAGAATTAAATAACATAATTCATATGAAATTATTAATATCAAAACTAAAAAAAATAAAAATTATAAAAGAATCATTGTAAAAACAATGTTAAAATTGTGAAAAACTTTTAAATAAAAAGAGCCCCAAAAAAAAAAAACAAAACAAAAAATTGTAAAAGATAGCATGCCTACATTGCACTTAAAACTATAATATCATGGAAAGTAATTGAACAACATAGTTTGCCTAAAATTACCGATATCAAAAAACACCAAACTACACAGAAAAAAATAGCACCTATTAGAAATACAATTTGCAAAAGCATTATTAAGTGGCGCCGCCCAGACTTGAACTGGAAACCTTCAGTGTGTTAGACTGACGTGATAACCAACTACACCACGGCACCGTTATGCTTTCAGGTTGTGACATCAAATATATTTATAAGTTTCAAATTTTCCTGTATATGCATGTTTTTCAATTTCCGTTCAAACAGAGAGAGCTGTACCTGTAAATGTGTAACTAGGAAAGAAAGAACGAGTTTTATATTATTATGGTAACTCAGGCTCTCATTCCCTACTTTTATCACCAACAACAAATGAAATTAGTTTGTAGATATCTATGTTATTTCAAATATTTTTAGTATATCAAATTATTATTTTTTATTAGAAAAATTATGTATCAATAATAGAAAAAGAAATTCTGAAGGAGGCACTTTCAAGTCTAAAAGTTTGAAAGTAACAATTTAGTTTTGAATACAACTACAACTAAGCATTGCAAAGAGGAACAAATTGGCTTAAGACAGCTGAAAGAAACAGTTCTAGGGTAGATTGCAAAATACAATAACAAAAAAGGTCTCTTTTCTCCAAGAATATATTGCTCATGCACTTTTGTAATGATATTAGTAATTGTATTTAGAGACCCATTGTGATCCTTAGCAATCGTTGCTAGTTGAGACTGCACTTTACATATTTGTGTCTTGAGCTCTGAATTGTTGTTGTGTTTCTCCTTCAAGGCTTTAGCAAGAGTTGACTGCTGCAAAATAATATTAGAGAATATACCGTGCATAATCACTTCTGTAGATGGAAAGGCATTAGAATAAATAGCTTTACATCGAAGCACCTAAATATCTAATAGGATACATTGACAAAAAGATTCTAAAATCATATTCTATAAACAATACAGCTCTAAAATTGTTGATTTCTATCTTAATTTTCTGTTAAATGTAACAAGAATAAAGGTCATAATTGTTTGTCAAATTTGTTGAGTATGCTTGCAAGTCCAAAAAGAATATTTAATGGTTTTTAACTTGTGATAGAAAGGAAATTTGGTGGAGTGATTAGGAAGAAAGGCGAGGCATTTTCCCACAACAATTTTAAGTAGATAATCTTCCATGGTATAAATTGAGCTTTAGCTTCAGCTTTGGATTTCCAAGTAGTAAGGCTTGAGCTAAACCACTTGGACTCAAACCAATTCACTCTCCATTTATCAAGATTATAATGTTTTATCAAAATTCAATTGTATAAATTTTTTAGTTGAACTCATTGACTTATATTTCATGAGAAGTGATTCAAACAAACCTATCTTTGATTAGTTTGAATGGTCCACTTGAAACTCATTATATTTAGGTAATACTTATATGGGTAAAGCACTAATACTTATTGGGAGCTCACCCATCTAAATACTACACTAAGTCAAGAATTCTTAGCCATGGGGTTTCCCTCAAGATTGAACCTAGATTATTACCTCATTTGTAAGACCTTCAACAAGTGTTTTTCTTTATGAACCATTCATTATATCTAGCTCCTTTAACTCATCCAATGACAACTAGGAGACATTTTTTGTAGTGTATAAAATTATGATATATTATTAAGATTCAACTACATAGTTTTTTATTCAAACTCATTTAAACCCATATTTCATGAGTAGTAGCTCACATGGGCCCACCTCTCATGAGTATGAATGGTCCACTTAGCATTCAATGCATCTAGATGATTCTCACAAAGGTGAAGCATTAGGACTTCTTTGGAGGTCACCCATCCTAGTACTACTTTAACTCAAATGTACTTAACCATGTAGTTTCCCACAAGATTAGGTCCACTTAGCTTGCTATCAAAATTAAAAAACCAACAAGTGTTGTGCCTTATGAGCCATTCATTATAGAGCCCCTTACCTCATCCAATGAAGAACAAGAGGTCTTTTTGTAGTGCATCAAGTTATGACATTTTATTACGATTCAACTACACAAGTTTTGAGACAAACTCATTGACCCATATTTCATGAGTAGTGGTTCAAACAAACCCATCTTTCATGACAATGAATTGTTCACTTAGCACACTTAAGTTTTCAATCCCTACCTTACATTCTACCATAAAGCCTAATTTGTGAATTTTTGAAAGTTTTCAATTCCTACATTACATTCTACCATAAATAATTTGTGTTTTTCTTTCACCGTTATCTAGTTCAAGCCTATTTTAGTCTCATTTTCCACCATTGTTATTGGTTCTAGAATTTGAAGACAATGAGATTATTAAATAGTTGGGTTACAATGACAACCAAGACCAAATTTAGTGTATGTGATTTCTAGATTCAAATATGTAAGATTTGTTTTGTATCAACATTTCAGATCACACTTTGTGATCTATCATCAAGTTAACCAAATACTTGTAGAAGAATATTAGATAATTGCAAACCAAGAGCAAACAAAAAGAGAGGGTGTGGAGGACAAAAAAGAGGTTGCACGAGATTCAAAGCTTATATTTAAAACTAGGAAATATTGCAAGAAATAAATTATAAAAATTATGCTGAAAAAGGTATTATTTATCTGTGTACGTAATATGTCTTGAAGTAATATCTTATAATTTTCTCATGAGCCAAATATATCATTGAGAATAATATGTAAATAAGAAATTAAAAAAATCCATATTCATCTTATCTACTAAACATGTACATATACTTTTAAAGTACTTATTTTCAAATAAAAATGAATACAACATAAGCATAAGGAGGGTATATAAAATTAGGAAGAAAATGAGCATATGAAAGACCTATATATAATTTAAAGGCATACGATTAAATGACACTATGGGATATCATTTACGATACATGTGTTTCAAATATATCAATTGTATATTTATACAAGGTATCCAGTACACACACACACACAAGTTATCTCTATATATACCATTTAAATGTATACCTTAAACAAGTAAATAAGAATACCAAATAAATATGCACATGCCTATGACACACACACACACACACACACACACACACACGCACGCACGCACACACGCACGCGCGCGCACACACACACGCACACACGCACTCACGCACTCACGCACGCACGCACGTGCACACACACGCACACGCACACGCACACGCACACGCACACGCACACGCACACGCACACGCACACGCACACACACACACACACACGCACACACACACACGCACACGCGCACACGCGCACACACACACACAAGTTATCTCTATATATACCATTTAAATGTATACCTTAAACAAGTAAATAAATATGCACATGCCTACAATAGACCTAAATATATGTTAGAGGTATATGATATAGTAAAATTTGGGTATATTTCTATACATATATGTTAATAAAAATGTCAATTATATATTTTAAATATGTAAATACATAATGTGTCATATCATTAATGTATGTATTATTTCAAAAAATAATTCAACTCTAAATGATCTATATGTATGTTTATGGTATGTGTAAATGATATTAAGGTGTATCATTTAAGTAGAATATGACTTAAATCTACTATATGCAAATTAACATACCATAAAAATATATCAAGATGAAAAATTTGCGTGTACCCCTTAAGAATACCAGACTTGTAAAATGTTAAAATAAATGTACCAAATAAACATGAAAATGAATATGATAAACCTATGTGTGTGTTTGTTTATGGTATGCAATTAAATGATATTAAGGTGTATCATTTAAGTAGAAAAATCTACCATATACAAATTAGAAGGCATACCATAAACTTCTATCAAGATGAAAACCTATGTATAGGAAATCTTAAAAAAGAGTACCCAATAATTTTTTTTAAAAAATGAACATGATAGACCTATGTTAAAGAGGAATGCAATAACAAATCTTAAAAAAGAGCAAGGAATAAGACAAAGAAAAAGAGTAGATTAGGAGAATAGGTAGTAAAAGGAGAATACGATAGACTTATAAACATGAAAAAGATAGACCTATATATATCCATATATAACCTAGCAAAAGGGGGAAAATATTATATTCATAAGATAGATGCACATTTATGAATACATGTGTTTAATTGATATTATGATGTATCACTTAAGGTGTATAAGACTTGAATATACCACATGCAAATTTGACAGCATACCATAAACATATATATAGATGAAAAGCATTTATATATACCAATAAAATTTCCTAAACCTACAAAAATCTTAAATAATCTTGAATACCAATTAAATAGGAAATGGATATGATATTTATATATATGCAAATATAGCCATATGAAAGAGGGATATAAAATCACATCATAAGATTATATACTTAAACATATATATAAGAAAATGAATAAAAATATCATATATGTAAAAATTATTTAAACAAATATAGAAGCCATATATAATGTGCTAAATATATAACAATGAATATGCACAAGAGATAGATATATTAATGACGAAAAGCATTTAAGCATAAAAAAGATAAGCTATATGTAAAATAAATACACACCTAAAAGATGATGTAGGAGAAGAATGGATAAATGTAGGCCAAGACTATATAAAAAGAGAGCATAGGAGGGGGGAAATGATTTTATCCTAATGATGGATCACGGAGTGTGATCTGAAACATTGATTCAAAAAAATATTGCATAGTTGAATCTAGAAATCACATAAACTAGTAATTATGGACTGTGGAAAGTTTGTGTCCTTAACACCAAATTTTCTTCATATCTAGTTATAGTCCCTTATATGGATTACTAGTGTAGATTCATTTTATAGTTTTAGTTTATTAGTAGATTGTTAACTATGTCTAAGAAAGAAGTGCATAGATTTGGATGCAGATTAATTATTAGATTTAGTTTTACATTTTATTTTAGGGTATATAATTTCTTTCTACAATTGCTTTTGATAAGATAAGCAAGGAAGGGCCCTGATCCCATAGTAACAAAAGCATATCAAAAAGAGCAGCAGAGGTGGGAAACAACACCACCATCTAAACCAAAAAACAACATCAAATTGGCTCGCAGGCCCAAATTTAAAACCATTACCATAGTCCAGCCATTATCTATCAAAAACAAAAAGTTTTTACCAGCATACTTTAAACTATGAAGACCATTAATTAAGTCCATAGTATTCCAGGTGGTATTCCACCAAATCTTAAAGAAAAAAACCGAACAGTCCCAGATATAAGTAAAAATAAAAAACCCATCAAAAAGTAGAAAAAATAGCAAGCCAAGCCATTAACTGGCTTTCTTTAACAGGTCCCCATACTCTCCTAAGAGCCACATATTCACGCCAGTCAAGTCCCTCTATTTCATCCAACAGTTTCAGTGCATCAGATTTCCCTTACTTCTTCAATTTTTTGGTAAGCTTCATTTCTCCCAAGGCCACTCCCAGCATTGCATGTCTCATCAACCTGTTAGTGAATCTCATCAGAGCAACCAATGCCTTTTCCATATCCTTGAACTGAACCTACAAAAAGGTTAATATACTTTTTAAAAATTCATTACTCAAATCTTTAGCTTTATTCTCCAATCCAGAAAACCCGACATCCTGTTCATTCCTAGCTTCAATCTTTTCCTCAGACGGCTCCACTTGCTCCTCCTCTTCCTCATCTTTTTCCTCCTCCGATTCATCTACGATTGTTGTTTTATGACCACTCAATATTTTAATTGTCATTGCATCTAGGCATTAAAAGAGATTAAATTGACAATTCCAATCATTGTTTTGATATTAAAAGTAGCATAACCATGGTGCTAACCCTATAAACAAAAATATTAGAGGCAAAAAACCAGGTCAACAAGTCCCATTAACAACGCATAAGTCCAAACAATAACAAAGTCTTTAAAAATAATAGAGCAAAAAGGCACTAGTGCCAACAAAAAACAACAGGAAAAAATAGGGCTAGCCAAAAAGTTGGCTCCAGTATTCAATAAGGAAATTGTAGAGTTCCTTGTGACTCCCATATTTGTAGCATGTTTTCTTCATCTCCTTCTCTTGCAACATGTAGAGTATGGTGGCCGATCTAGATGCATCACTTTGGAACTGAACTTAGAGTTGTTCACCATCTTTTTTTCCAATTCCAAGACCTTCCTCTTGAGTTTAGAAAGCTCTATAGCCATCGAAGCACATTGAAAACAAGTATGGGCCTCAATAGGAAAGTCCTTTGGGGTGATGTCAGTGTTGTCAGTGTTCTTGGAGCAGTTGTCACTAGTGTTCTTAGAGCTTTTATCATCGGTTTCATCCTCCAATCATTGTTATTTGAAAAGTATAATCTCAATTTCATTGTTTTATTAGATGTAGAAGGGGGAGAATAAGATTTGAATCATCACTCTTCCCTCTTTTCTCTTACATTCTAAATAATTATTAAAAACTAAGTAAAGGATTTTTATTTTGCATCTTGATTCAATAAGAGGGATTGATCTAAAAACTATTGTTCCTCTTCTCCCTTGCTTTCTTATGTTTAAGAATTTATTTGTGAAAAAAGGAAAATAAATTTACATTTTCAGCACACTTATATTTCCTAGATTAAGTTATATTAATTTTTTTAAATGAGTTAGTTTAGTTTATTTTATCTTACAAACAAGAAAGACATGAAAAAAAGCATTAACATCCAAGCAACCAAGAGTTTCACGTCAAACATTGTATGAAAAGCATTAGACACTAAATATTATATTTAAAACCATTCGAGAATAAAATTTTACAAGTGATCAACACATTACAACTCAACAATTGATGCTTCACTTTAAGTTAAAAACAAATCAAATTGAAGCAAACTGAAACAAATCAAATTGAAGCAAACTGTGAGGATATTTTAACATGAAAAAATCTCAAATTATTCAATCTACTCCGTAAAATTAAATTTCTTAGTTGTCCAATCAAAATGAAAAATATTATGTGAGTCGATTTCAAAGCATACATATTTTTTTGAACCCAATGTGAAGGAAATATCCTTGTGATAATTCCTTCACCATCAAATTTTTACCCCATTTTCCTTTACCCTTTCCTCTCTCCATTTTTTTTGTGGCACCTACGATACCTCAAATATGTCTAAACTTGGAAGATTCCCTAGGTGGGTCCTTCCTAGGAATCCTCTTGCTTCTATAACCAATATATATGAGTACAAAGCTACATGTTTAGATAGTATCCATTGCAAATATGTGGGTGCAGCAAGAACATACCAAGACATAACATTTACAAACCCCCATTTAAGGACATATTCAATATCAAAAGGTGTCAAGAAAGATCATCCAACTATTCCCCTTCACAATGTCACATTATGATGGTTTGATTATAAATCCAAAAATAGGATGTTAGTTTCACACCATGTATGGAAAGAGCCACCCATCTTGAAGATGAGGTGGATTGATTAGAAGGAAAAATTAGCTAGGGTCTATAATACTCTTTATATGAAAACTACTAAAATGAAGTTACATATAACATAGATCAGGGTTAGAATTCAGGGAATAATCAGGAATCAATAATAGTAACCACAAAACTATCTAATCCAAGCTATGAAGACCCTAATCCAACAATGAAGCACAAATTACAATAGAAATCACAATAATGAAATAATAATACTCATTCTCTATGCCATAGTTGAATCATCTCCATTGCTCTTCTCCATTTTGCTTTGCTTGTTCTCAAATTTGTAGTATGCAATTTGTATGATAAGCTTGATGTTGGTGCAAGATAGCTAGATCTCAAAATAGTAAAACTTCAAAGATTGTGGTTCTTCAAGATGAATGATATGAGAAGCAAAATATTGAAGATTGTGGTTAACCTTGAAATGAGGATGATGGCTTGCTTTTATAGAAATCTCAATTCAAATGAAGGGTGAGGATTGAATGATGAGGTATCATGATCAATGGATGAGATTAATTGAGAAGAAAAGAGATAAGGATGGGAAGGATGGACCAAAACTCAAGAAGTTATTTGAGATTTAGGGCTTGGCTAAGAAGAAATAAATTAAATAATGATAACAATTATTTAATTTAAAGGAGGGAAAATGAATAATTAAATAATTAAAAATAATTATTTAATTATGAAGAAAAGAAAGTGATAAATAATTAAATAAATAAGAATTCATTTAATTATGGAGAGAAAAGGTTAATGAATAATTGAATAATTAAAATAATTATTTAATTATAGAGGAAAATAGAAATAAATAATTAAATATAAATAAAATTTATTTAATTAAGGATAGAAAAAGATAATTAGTGATGTAATTTAAATAAAATTAATATTTATTTCAATTAATCCAAAGAGGAATAAGGATAAAATGAAGTAATTAAAAATTAAAAATTATTTAATTAATAGAAAAAAATGGCATTAGGAAATAATTAAATAACTAAAATTATTTAATTATACATGGAAGAAGGCAAATTAGTGATAAAATGTTACTTACAGGCTTAGGACATTTTTCAATGTCTACACATATTGTTCTAAAAACCACAACCAAAAGTACCAACTTAGCTAGTAATGAGGACTATTCATCCCTCTCAGGGTGATAAACCACAAAACAATCACCAAAACCGCTCTCAAGTTTGTGATATTCATAGTAAGAACTTATCTAATTAGGCCGCTTTAAATTCTCTTATTGTTGATTTGGTGTTGCTTTTTTCTCTATAGATGTTTCTAGTATGTTGCTTATTTTCTACAATGTTACATTATTGCATCATGTACAAGGATTCAAACCCTTTCAAAAACTCATTTTTACCATCAATAAGAAATAATTTTATTTTTATTTGTAATATGATGTCACACCTCGTCTTGTTATTACTAATTACTTTTACCTTCATGGGTATATAGGAAGGTAAATGCAATAATGATTTGATATGTTTGTAAAATGAATGGAATACTAAAATAGGTATTAAGGTATTATTGCCTTGGAAGAGTAATTATGTTTGCATTGATGATGAACATGTATTGCTATATGAATATGCTTAAGTTTTATGATGCATATGGATTTATTATGAACATCTAACTACCATTGCAAATGTGTTGAGCCGGTTGCAAGGATAGGTTCAAATCCTCCAAGTGGAGGGTAAGTATCACTCAGGAGAAGTGATTGGTCAGATAACCCTAAATGAAACCTATTTGAGCTTACACACACACTCACAATAGAATGGTTGAGCCAGTTATTGTATTGGGAATTGGTAAGTCATCCTTAGTATGTTGGGTTTGCATTAGTAAGGGTTTTGATTACTATCGAGTGCATTCTTGGATGATGTTTATATGATTGGAGCTTATAAGTTCTTCCCTATGTTACTATGCTTGATTGTATGGTTGAATGAGTATTTGAGATATATGCATATATGCATATATATGCACATGTCGATATACGCATATGTTGGATATAATGGGATGTACATACAAATATGTCAACATATGTGTAATTATGCATATACATATATAGACGTTAATATAATGTTATATGAGGACATAATCATATGGTCATAGTCATTCGAGTATTGAATGGACTATTTGATCATCGTGTTGCTATGGAATTTATATATACATGTGAGTGTGCGAATATATATATGTATACATATTTACACGTAAGTATTAATGCTTATATTGAGGTGTATATTACATATATGTATATATAGGTACTACATGTATATATAATTGATAGTGTGCTTTTATATATAAGGCCGATTATTATGAATGTATAGCGCATAATATAGCGCAAGATATATATATCTAAGTATCATTTTGAATATTTTATTGTTGGTGAATGTCAACTTGATTGTATTCATTTGTATATCGAATGTATACATACTTGATTGGCATGATATATATATATATATATATATATGTACATATATAAATATTTATATATATTTATAAATATATGTTATGCTTTGAGGGTGATTTATATATGTGAAATATAGGCCGAATTATATTTGTGATATGCAAAGTATTTAAAGGCTAATAATACATATGTTGACATTGGATAAAGGTCAAACCATATGCAAGTATTGCACAACAATAAAAGGTCGATATGGTACAAACCATAGTCGATACTATTGAAATGCATCTTTAGACTATTAATAGCAAAACCATCGATGCAAAACAAGTATTGTTTTCACATATTAAAGGAAGCACAATAAATAGTGCAAGAATATGAGTTGTAACAAAGTGGAGAAGGCCACACATAAAGGAATCATAAGCTGTGTATTATACATGGCGCATAGAAAATGGAAAAAATCTAACCTCACAACTTGGTCAACTAACGATAATGCTAAGTATGAAACATATACCACACATATGATTAAAAAGGACTTTGCAACGTGTAAAGCAAGGTATGGGGAAAACCAAAACACTGACCTTGTCTTCCTTAATGTGAGGGTGCATATCATATGGTGGCACCAAGTTTGCCATGGATTATTGAACTCTATTTGAACTCCAAAACTATTATGCACCAAGCAGCCATATGATGAAGGTCTTTTAAACAACAAGCTTGAGAATAGGAATATGAGGAATACTTGGCGCCAAGTTATGAAGTTCTATTTTCTATAGAAGTCCATTTTGGTTGCAATTTGACTGTCATCATTTGAGCATGTGCACTTCTGAATGTCTTTTGCTATTGTCAACTAGAAGGGTCGACCTGGAGCATTATATGTTGAGTTTGTACTTTGTTTGCTGCCACCTTTTAGCTATGTATTATGAGTCAACTTGATGGAGAGAACTCCCATTCTGCATTCCTTTTTTGTAGGCTGCAATGTCTCATTTTTTTTGTATGAATGGAGAGGCATACACTCTCATTTGGGACACACTTATCCGCATTCTTCTGCAATTGTGTTATGTTGTATTTTGTGAGAGCCTTGAGTATTTGTGAGAAGCTATATTTTGTGAGAGCTATATTTTGTGAGAGCATATCATCAACTTGTGATTGAAGTCATAGTGAAGTATTTCTTTGAGAGAGCTAAGTGAAACTAGGAAGCTACTATTGGAAGGTTGTGCATCAAGTCAATCAATTGGATTAAGTGTATTATAGGCATGGGGATCTAGTCTTCTCTTATTTGTCTTTATTTGTGAAAGATCAAGAATTGAATGCTTTATTTGATTAGCTTAAGAAATGTTTGTCATTAGTATTAAGATACTAGGAATGATTAAACACAGTTAGCTTAAGGAAGTGTCTCTATACTCCTATATACCCTATATGGGGATTTAGATAATGAAGTTGTTTCTATACATAGGTAATAATACTGCATGTCTATTGTGAAATGTATCCATGTCGTGAAGCTACTTGACATTGTAGACTATTATGTGAAGGGAACCTTGGGAATGATAGGGTTAGCATTGCAAAAGTAAAGGTATGAAAGATACGATGTGATGTTATGTGAACCACATCAATTTTCTTTACTAGAATGATCACTTGATCATACTTTATACTCGAATGAAACCCTAAGTTTAGGATAACCTATTTGGGACGAGAAGTTCATTTGATTAAAGGGTGAAACCTTAGGTTAAGTTTTACCTACCGGGTTGGGATATGTACTTGAATACTCATTGATACCTATAGGTTGGGAATAACTTACCTGGTTGGGTTGAACAATTGGCTTTGATTGGAACATATAGGGTTGGATTAACCTATATAATCGGACTAGTCATTGGTTGATGACTTTATCCTAAGATTGAGATGTATCAAGGTTAGAACTCACCTTTGTGATTAAGCTAAATCACTTGAGTTCATGGAATTCTATAAGTTTGGAAACGTAGGTGGGAATCACCTAGTGGGTTAGAGTTGCTACTTGATTAGTTGCATTACACTCTTAATACAAAGTTATCTAGTATTGACAAGAGTAGACTCTTTGTTTAAACTTTTTTAATTAAGGAGAATACACTCTCGAATGGAATCATCTATTGATATGATTATTCTTCAATTGAGGTCATTCCTTGATGTGATTATACTCTTGATGAGAATCACTTATTGATGTGATATATTACTGAAGGGAGTCAGTTATATATGAATATTTGATCTATGATTATGATGAGGCTTATGTAGCCATACTCTAGATTGTCTTTTGAAGTGAATAGCTCTATTCAAAGTTAATTTGTAGACTAGAAAAATCTCATATGTTATACCTGGGATAGGAATTCCCATTGAAGGGGTAACTTATGCTTAGGCTTAATTGGTAGAGATACCATTATATTTTGGGAAAAAGGGAAGTAGCTTATTTCTAGGGTTAAAGATTGTACCCATTGGAGGAAATTACCTAAGCATAGTAGACAAATGGTCAAAATCCAAACCGAGCTATAGAAGTGTATGTGAATAGGAAGACTATCACTCGAAGTATTGGGTGAGAATACTTTGGCCAAAGTAGTGTAAGTTGCCATTGTTTACAATGTCAGTTTCACTGTGTTCCTCGTATGCATTCTAGTTTAGTATTTTCATACTTGTAGGGAAGGAAAACGTATGCTTAGGTTTTGGTTTGTAGGACACAACACTAAACTCAGATAGGCTATTGTTATGGGGTTTACCAACCAATCTCTTCGTCGAAGGGTAGGGCCATCTTGTCATGTGTGATAGATGTGTGGGGGACCGCATTTGAGTATGTGGTTGGCGAAAAAGTGCTTGAGTGATGTTTCTCCTCATCAATTGGCGGCCAAGGTTTACGGATGTTTGCACTAGCATTGGGGACAACTAGAGTGTATGCACTAGGGAGCGAGAACATCCAGACTGTATGCGTTGTTGCAGCGACATCAGGACCAATTTGTATATCTATTGCCAAATGAAGCTCAGAAGAGCTATGTATGTATCATGTACCCATTTATATGGACGGATGTAATCTTGAATGATAAAGTTGATTTTATTCAATATGAAATCTATGTTATGGAAAGGTTTGTGAAATTACAATGGAATGCAACGAAAGTTTGGAAACCGTGTTATTTCAAATGTGCATGTAATTTACATTATGGAAAGAAATTTTTTATTGCAATGTCATGGCATCATGATTTATTCACTTGAGGTGAAAACATTGGAAATTTACTGAGTAGAACACTGGGGTTGTTACATATGATATTGTTCATTTCATTATAATTATTATATAAGGAGATTTCATCTTTTTATTATAATAAAATATTATATAATGTGGTCTAAATTATTGATTATATCCACTGAAGTACCACATGAGTTGTAGTCCCTACTTGAGAACCTGAAATCATTCCTTTCATGTATTCTACAATTCACTGCTTTATGACCAAAATGAATGCATGAATAGCAATACCCATAGAAGAAGTGATTGAACCTAGTCATTGGAACTTATCTTGAAGGGAATGAACCTATGAATCCTTCATTGTTTTTGTGAGGAATTTTGATTTTCTACGCAGTATTACTCTCTCTCTTCTTTAAAGTATCATCATTGATGAAGTCTTTGACCATATTTGCATAGCTTTTGGACTTTTCTTCATTTGTCTTCTTCGGTAACTCTATGGCCTTGGAGCATGAACCTTCTTTGATTGTCTTTGTTTTTTCCTCAAAATCGAGATTCATTTTGATAAAAGGTGATCTTTGGGAGTTTATAATAACCTCCAATATTTCGGTGCTCTTTTCATACTTCATGCTTTGATTCAATTTTCCCAATTGCTTCCTTAAGGAAACAACTTTAAGCTCCCACTTCTCATACTCCAATTCCTTTTCCTTCAATTGGTCCTCTTACAACTTCTTCAATTATCTTTGCTTCCTCAATTTGAACCTTCAAGTCCATGATCATTCTTTCCAATTCTTCAAGGCTTTGGGATGATTTTACTTTAGTTACACTATCTTCTTGAAGTCGTGATTTTAGTCTCGACTTCCTTCTCTTGAGCTTCTCAATCTTATTGTAGGAAAATTGTAATTCTTTCTCAATATCATCTTCTTCATCATCTTTAATGTGTTCTTCCTTTGAATATTCTCTTTTATATTCTTCGTCTTTTTCCTCTATCACCATATAGAGGATCTCCTCTAGATCATTGTCAGGGTAGCTTTCACCACTTTCTTTGGATGAGCAACTTATTTCTTGAATATAGACTCTTTTTATGTCATTAGAAGTTCTTCTTCCTTTGCTTCCCTCATGCACTCTTTTTCTTGTTGTAATTATGTTTCTTTTCTTTTCTTTTGTAGTCTTCTTCTTCTTCACTACTTTCACTCTCAACCTGTTGACATTTAGAAGAAAAACAACCTATTCTACCACAATTAAAACATTTAAGAGTAGAATTACCTTTATGTTTGCCAGATTGTTTTTGTACTTTCTTACAATGTGTGCTTCTTCATCACTTGAAATTTCACTTGATGAATATCCTTTGTTCTTCATCTTCTTGGATGATTTAAGGGCGGCTTCTCATTTTAATGGCTTCTTTTTCTCCATCCTCATTTTGTATATTGTAAGGACCCCATGCAACTCATTCATCTTCAAGGTATCTAGATCCTTTATTTCCTCAATAGCACATCAAATCTCATTAGAAGAGATTTTAAAACCTTTTGCAAAATTGTTGCCTCTTCAACCTTTTCTCCAAGTCCACGAATAGTGTTGGAGATTTCATCCACACGAAGTAGGTAGGCAATGATATGCTCTTCATCTTTCATTTTCAAACTCTCAAATTTCCTTCTATAGGTTTGAAGCTTGGCCTTCTTCACCTTGTGATTTCCTTCATATATATTTTTCAACTTATCTTACATATCTTTAGCCAATTTTCAATGCATGACCTTCACAAACTCCGATTTGGCTAATCCACACAAAATTGCATTTTTGGCTTTTTCATTGTTCTCGCTTGCTTTCTTTTCAGCTTGATCTGTTATTGGGGCTATAAGGGGAGTATATCCAACTTTGATAGATCACCAAATGTTGTAACCAAGGGCATTCAAGTAAATCTCCATCCTTATTCTCCAAAAAGCATAATTTAATACATCAAATAGTGGTGCCCTATTTGAGGAAAATCCAAATCCTTTAGCCATGTGTGCTTCCAAAATCTACCTTCAAGTGGTTAGTCTAACTCTGAAGGAATCAAATCTAATACCAAGTAATGAAATATACACTTATATTGAAAGGGGGGTGAATCAGTATAACAACAATCTTTTACTTTTCACAACTTAATTAATCACATTAGTAATACTTTAAAACTTAAGCATCCACATCAATAACACGCATTTCAAGATATAGAAATTAAGAACACACGATTTACGTGGAAATCCTTGCAGGAGAAAATCACAACAAAATGTTTCTTATATATATAGATCTTCGTAGGCTCCAACCTACTTCTCTTACAAACTTCTTTTGTAAAAACCAACCCACTGGAGACACCAATCCCCACAACTGAGCACCAACCCAACAATCTGAGACACCAATCTCTTCTAATGAAAGGCACCAACCTCAATGATAACAAATTCTTTGTCTTCCTTAAACACTACTCTAATAAATCTGCTCAAATCATCCTTGAAATCTTATATAAATCAGCTTGAAGAGTCTTCTATAAATCTAACTTAAAGATCTGCTCCAAATCAGGCACAATATCTGCTATAAATCTACAAGTCTATTGTAAATCTGCTCTTAGGTCTGCTATAAATTTTCTATAAATCATCTCCAAAAGTCTGTCGTAAATCTCCTTGAAAGTTCGCTCCTCTTCTTAAATTTGTTCCTCTTAATTTATGCTCTTAAAGGGAATGATTTTGCATTGAAGAATTTACTTTCTAACCTCCAAAATAAATTGTATTTATATCTAAATCATGCACTTTATCAAAAGTAGGCCGGCCAAGATTTGACATAAAAATTTATTTTAAATATTTAAGTTCACCTTTCAAATTAGGTTGACCACCTTTAAGAATATAGAATTAATTATTTTTAATTTTTAAACCCTCTAGAAATGGGCCCACAATTAGGGGAGGTCAACCCAAAATAAAAAATATTTTTGATTTTGATTTTTGTCTTCACAAGATGGGCGCCAAACTTAGAACCATAGGTCAACCAACATAATTCTATTTTTCTATTTTTCTTTCAACGTCGCTGTTGACATCAATGACAACATTTCCAACATAATAATGAAGGATGAATCTAATGTAGCTCTAAAATTGTTCAGTATCTTAGGATTAAAAATGTTTCTTTTCTATTTACTTTGAAATTAAAAAGTTGGTCAACTTTATGAAGGGCCAAGTCCACAACTTTAGGTCATTTTTGTGGGCATGGATTTTGTATAGAGCCACAAATATAACTTAGTATAGTATGCACTCCTCACTAAAATTTTGCACAAATCTTTGTATTTTATTAGATGTCAAGGAGTGGTAGTGTTTATAAACATCTAAAGAAGATTGTTAGATAGTAAGGGTTGTGTTCTCCTAGGTCGAATTTGTAATCAACATGCCCCTTATAAGACCAACTTTACAATCATGGCAAAGATTGATAACAATTATCTTTGGACATGTAGCTGATGATGCAAACTTGGATTAGTTTTAGATACTCCAATTAAAGTTCTCCTAGCATGCTCCTTTCTTAAATGCGAATGATTTTTGATTGATTACTTGATGATCAAAATGAATGCATTTTTTGTCTTTAAATACAAGTATACGACAATGACTAACATACAGATGTATTTAGTCAATTAATAATGACCAATGAAATGATTGACTTAGTCAATTTCAAATTTGGGGATCAAATCCACGAATGCATGATAGCTCTTGCATCAAAAAAAGATTTAAATGAAACATGAAAATGACAAGATCTAAGCATTAAATATATGTCTAAATATGATAATAAATAATAAGTGCAATAAATGCTAAATATATAGAAATATTTATAAATATAAATAAAATGTAGTCAAGTGTATAAAAAAGTGTAACTAAAAACAAATAATAGCATTAAAAAACTCAATTTTATTAAAACCATATCATCTGTCAATATGAAAATATATTAAACTATTTTAAATATCATGCAAACACATATAATCTTTAAATTATTTTATTTACTTAAGAGTTATTTTATTTTAAAATTATTATTATTATTATTTTTTACATTATTCACTTCATTTAGAAATAATTTTTTTTTTTAATTTATATATATATATATATATTTAAGAATTATTTTATTCTATCATAAAACTATTTTAAAATAAGAATTGATTTATTTTATCATAGAATTATATTAAGTTAAAAGTTATTTTATTTTACTTTAAAATTAATTTATTTTTTCATGAAATTATTTTATTTACGATCTATTTTATTTATTTTAAATTTAATATCTTTATATTTAAAAACTGAATAATTTTTCTTTTAATTTATACAGTGAAAGCAACGAGTCTGTGTCAATAAAAACTCAGCAAATTTAATTTGACTCTTCCGTAAATAATTATTAATGAATCGTCACCGTAAATAATCAAGGCAGCTTTGTTCCTAAATGTGGTAATGTGAATAAAACAATTCTGTAATTGTTTTTTGCATGGATAGTAATGCCTCTTTTTTATCCAGTAAAGCGCCTATAATGGGAATTGCTTCTATTATTTGTTATTTATTTTTAGTTTTCTAATATACTTTCCAAAAGAAATGAAGTTTTTTCAGTTACTAATGAGTTTACCAAATCTTTTTGGTGCAGTAGTCGTTTGATAGCATAGCCATGGCTGGTGAAAACACAATGATCTGCACAAATGTTGAAATGGAAATGGTAGAGGAGTATGTAGAAGTTGTTTCAGAAATCATACCCATAAGCATTAGACAAGCTCTTCAAGAATGTGATAAATAATTGAAGTAGTCATTTGATGATAGGAGGATGATTTATCAATTTGTACAAGGATCCATTCACTAATTAAGCTATGGAGTTTATATCCTGCAGCCTGTTCGAGTAATGGATTTCTACAAAAAAATGACTTGCAGCTTATCATACGAGCACATGAATGTGTTATGGATGGGTTTGAAGGTTTTTCTCAAGGACACTTGAGCACTCTTTCTCTAGCCACCAATTTATTGTGGTATGTTTATTCCTTTATGGATGTAAAATTAATTCAGTTGGCTTGGGGTTGAAAAAAAAATCTATTCATTTTATGTAGAAATTGCAAACAATGTGGGTACAATCTTAATTATAGGAAGGGACTTTGTGGTGGTTCCCAAACTAATCCATCCTCTTCCTCCCACCTTCACGTGAGCAGAAGGATCTCCTGAAGGTCATGCAGAAGATACATGCATGTAGGTATTTTATTCCATAGAACTCAAATTCTTGTGCTTTGAATTATTTATATCTATGCACACCCTATATGATGTGAAGGCTTAAAAAAAAAGAGTCTGAAACGCCTGATGACAGAGGTGGTGATGTATTTAATTTGAATAAATGTTGTTTCCTTGCCCAAACAGATGCACATGCACCATGGAAGATCAGGTACTTGAACTGCACCTGTTTATTTTAGTGATTCATAGAAGCAAGCAGCTAAAGAGGGCTTAATGTCTTGCGGATCATCCATAAACCCACGACTGCAGAGAAGAGGAGGAGATTCATTTACATTCAGGATTTTATTGAGCTAAATTCTAAGAGTGTTGAATCTAATTTGATTGCCTTGCGAGATGAAAAAAAATTTCTTTTATTTCTTTAAAAAGGAAGGTTGGGAGAAGATTGGATAGATCTTTTCTTTTCTCTTTTCTTTTTTCTTCTTGAATCTTTTCTTATTTTCGTTTCTACATTAAGAGCCACACCTTTATATGACCGGATTTTTGAAATCGTCTCTAAGGGGCATGCACTTGCAATTGTTGGTGACTTTCTTTTAAGAGATAATTAGGTATAAGCTAAAAAATTCATAGATGTTCAAATAAATAGATTTTTGAAATCGACTCCTTCTGAATTAAGGGGCATGCACTTGCAATTGTTGGTGACTTACTTTTAAGAGATAATTAGCTATAAGCTAATAGATTTATGTACATGTTCAAATAAAATTTCATGCAACTTTCATGGTTAATATTGATCATAACTAATCTCTTTTGTTATTTTGAATTTTTTAGTTTTTGCAATTGAATTTAATTTTACAATATAAAATAATTTGCATGTAAAATTTAAAAAATACAATAGAAAGGTTACTATTATATTTAAATTTCAGTCTTTGATTGTTGAATTATTTTAAAATGAATGTGTACTTTTATTTAATTCATTTATATTACATAATCACTATAATTTAATTAATTATGAATTTCACAATTAAATAATAAATATTGTATGAATTTTAAAATTTGAATTTAGTTTAATTTTAAAATGAAATCTAAGTTTTGCAAATATTGTGATGATTTGATTATTTCTTTGCTTTATGATTGGTTATTCAAATTTAAACAACAATACTTAATAATTGAAATCAAAAATATATATTATGGTAAGTTGCTTTATGATTAGTTATTCAATACTCAATAATTGAAATAAAAAAATATATATTATGGTAAGTTATCTATTTGAACTAAATGTATTGGTTCATTAGATTTATTTTAGTAATTATTTCCAATAAAATAATATTATTTCTCAATATAAGATTATTTTTTGTTAAATTATTAGACATAAAAAAAAGTTTCTAAAATTTAGAAAATTAAGTATGAAACAACATCTCTTGAGATTTATTGAAGTAATCTTTTCTAATAAAAATAATTATTATTTTTAAAAAGCTACACATAAAAAGAAGTTTCTAAAATTTATAAGTTTAAGTATGAAATAACTTTCTTAAATTTACTATTTAATATGTTTCTAAATTAATATATTTAAAAGATAAAAAAATGCAATACTTTTAAAAAACTTGGAAATATTTCAAAAAGGAATAAAATTATTCTATTTTATTCAAAACTAAATATTATAAACTGAAGATTTTACTCAAGATTTAATTGTACAAAATATAGCAACTTAAATATATAGTCTATTAATATTTAATATATGTATGCTAATTTATTCTCACAATCATACTACGAAATGCTTCTTCTCCACGATCAAATTAAACAAGTGCCACGTAGTGGCGAGTACTTGCCTTTGTAGTATTGTAATTAAATATTTGTTATCGATGTAGATGTAGAATGTATTATGTAGTTTATAGATGGGTTGGCATAACATAGTAATTTAAGTCAATAATAGTTTGAGATCAAAATAAGCTTGACTTGTAAGCAAGAACTAAATAGTTAGAAAAGAATTGAACTAATTCACTAGTTATGTTCTCAACCTAGCTTCTAGATTTCGATAAGCATTAGATGATAGGTTGACCTCAATAAGTCTGTGGACTGAACGTTTTCCATCTAGTTCCAACACATCACTATACTCTTCAACATCCCAGAAGTTTTAGTCCATCACTACAACAAGGAAATGAAACCTAAAGCACTAAACTTTGTAAAAATTACACAACGAACTTTATTTTGTCGTTGAGAAATGTAGCGAAGCATGGCCAAATCAACAAAGGTACCATAATAGAAACAAAAATATGAGGCTTGGGTAGAACCTTAGGCATCTTCCAAAACAAAGGACACATTATTGCATGTAATAGGTAAAATAAGCATTAACAAACTTACAAAATGAAAGAAAGTAACTTAAAATACGTGATTCAGGCAATAACAAAGAAAACTAGCATGTCTCAGCTGCAAAACAAAGGACACGTTACTGCATGTAGTTGGTAAAATAAGCATTAACAAACTTACAAAATGAAATAAATTAACTTAAAATACATGATTCAGGCAATAACAAAGAAAACTAGCATGTCAACTGCAAACAAGGAGAAGATTATTGATACTATAGTAGAAATACACTGCCTAGTTCAATTTGGTAAAAACATATTGCTATACATCCTTTCCCAACCATAAGTTGTGTCACATTTTTTTGTCTAACATGCATCTGTATTATTTTGAAATTTATTAAAGTTGATATTAATTTACAGGCTATAACTCTACTGACAAGAATAAACATTTGAATACATCTTGTCTGATATCTCACATGCTCATAATTTCTTCTTTCTAGAGTACTATAAACCCTGAAGCACTGGTAAGAGTCAAAGATTAACCATGAGTACTAAGAGTCAAAGATTAACCATGAGTACTAACTAGTTAATTTATTGTTATGGATAGATTCAAAGACCTTAAATACTTTTCCCCTTTTTAAATTTTATAGAGTCTAAAGGAGCTAACATGCATCACATTATACTACAAAAATATTCCAATATTATTCTTATATACTAAATGCAAACAATAAAAGAAGGTAGGACTGTTATAAAAGCTATAAAAGAATAATAAATTAATACTATAATGGAACAAAAAATATTCTAAGATGATGTAACCCATCCAGCTCATGTCATCTAAGTTTCTCCAACTTTTTCAAAATCATTTTTAGATTAGTGTTCCTTTTGTACTTAATATAGATCATGGTTTCATTGACTGTAAGGTAGTGAAATCAAAACTATTTGAGTAGGGATATGGAAAATACCAAAAATACAATATAAATTGTTATTGGCACTAAACAAAATATTTATTTCAATTTTAAGAAGATTTACATCTAGCGTATAGATCCCCAATAGTCTTGTTTGAAAAGCAGAGAATTGTTAATGTCTGGAAAAGGCCTCTAGAAGGGTTTCTAAAGCTCAGATTCTATTTTGAAGTTATGAAATCTGATGCCAATCAATACTTGTTTCAGCATTTATACAAAGTATTAAAATCTGTTTAAATTACATATTGATTATTTTCTGATTCAGTCCAAAAGACTGGAGAGACAGTTCAGTATAGATACTCGAGCAAATTGCACATACATTGTAGAGGCTAGGAAAAGGGAATAAAAGCACAATCTCACAAATCATTATAGTATTAGGAATCATAATTGTTCACAAAAATCCACTAATTTTCATAATTTTCATAGGGGATTAATACGAGGTATGCATAGGGGATTAATACGAGGTATAAATATTCATCAACAGGATACTTTTTCCTCTCACCCCTTAAAAATATAATATATTTGTGATTCAAGAAGATTTACAAACAAGGAATCACCTAATGATCTGTAAGTGGAATTTCTAAGTTTTTAAAATTTAAATATATAGGTTGTTGAATGGGATGATGTATATATAGGTTGTATTAGGTATGGTTTGATTAAGTTAAGTTAGAGATAACTCTTGATGTTTTAGAGTCTTTATTATTGATTACTTTGCATGCAAATGGTTTCACTATCCAAGAGACTTGAGAATCATATGACAACATCCCAACATATGTATTTGGGTTAATTTGATTTAGTTTGAATAAATGTGATTGGAAAATCACTCCCAACATAGAGAAGATATTCTAACACATGTTTCTGATTCGAAAGATAGTCTATAATGGGCGTGGGGTGTGAAGGGGTTAAGCATAAATCAGACAAAAAAAGTAATAATTATCTCCACTGTTGGAAGATACTAAGCCAACAGTGTACAATTTGAAAACTTTCTCTGAAGTGCAATCAAACTCTTATGCTATTGTACAATTATTTGTTGGATTAAAATTTTCAAAAGCAGCATGCCAACCAAAAGGACACTTTGTTTATACAGTAGTTTATGTCGGCAGTAATATTGCAGATTGATCAGCCTGGATATGATATCAAAACCATCTAAACAGGTGTGGCCTACCCCAATGGGAAAGATCCCAGTGAGTTTGGCAGAAAAGATACCATTCAGTCATAGCAGTTGAGCCAAAGGTCGGCCTACAAGGAGAAATTATAGGCTCACTTATCTGATTACAAAGAACTCAGTCAAGAAAAATGAGACAGATGGTTTGATATTTTCTCTGAATTTCATGAAAAGAAACCCCTCAATTGCAGCATCTAAGCTGAAGATCCCCCTGCAAAGGAAAATCACAAATGAATTCTTATCTAATGCTAATTTCGGAAAAACAGAGGGATGTTTCCACATAGATGCTTGAATGGTACAAGTTTTTAAAAAGTTAAATTTATTCTCGGAAGGAATTCCCTGGATGATTTTTTGCTACTATTATGCAGCAAAGTTGTTCATATCAATCAACTAGTTTTATTAATTTCCATAACCTGCTGCTTTAATAATTTCATAAAAACAAATAAAGAAAAATCGTACATGGAGAAGTGCATACATAGTATCTACAACATCCTTGGCCTTGACAATAATCCTGTAAGCAATATCTCCAGCCAAAGCACCTCCTGCTCCTTCAATTTAACTCATATCTCTGTTCGAAATCCTCTCAAAAATATGACCCCCTATCTCGTATGACACATTCAATGCCGCCTCCCACAGCAAAGCCATATTCAAACCACTAGAATTTTGGTAGTTTGAGAAATTCTGATGAAATATTGAAGCAGACTTTGTGATACAGGGTTTTAACCTAATCGCACACAAGGTTTTGGCACACATATTTCGAAAAGCCATGTAGAATCTTGTGTGAACCGAAACTTCAGGGACTTACATACCATCGTAATAAATAACAGAACAAAGCCATCAAAAATCATTCTAACCACTCGGCAAAAGCATGCCAAAAAAAGCTCCGATAAAATAGGTTATGCATGCCGAAAAATCTGTCAATAACAGTCTAAAGTTTTTAGCCAATAGTATTAACGAAAAATATTTTTGAAAATTTATAAAATTAAAAAATGTACATGTTGACTTTAGAAAAAAACAAATATTCTCCATAAGACTTAAAATACTAACTTGTGATTTGTTGACAAGCAATTTATTAATAACTAGTTAAATAAGTTCTAGCAAAACTCATTGCAATAGTATTGCCTTATGGCAAGTACTAATAAAAGACTCGTATATAAATTTCACACCCATATATATAATTTTCCTTCACTAATATAATGAAAACAACAAAAATGCTTGTCGATATTGCATGTATGTTATAAAAGAGCCAAGCTATCAGGTGCAATAAAACTCCCACTGTAAGTTACACCTCTTTGCATAATTAGTTTTGTTTTATTATCAAGTTTGCTGCCTTAATCTTGTTCACATCTAAGCGAAATTTAGTTAGATTGTTAACTCACAGTGAGTACTATGGTTATGAACATTAGAAACTTGGTTGACATGAAACATGGTATTGTGAGATTTCAATGGATATCAAGTATATAACTTAATGTTTATGCCCGTGAAGAGAAAAATATAAAGAGACTGAAATATTGGTAACTATTGAATAGAAGAAGTCTCAAATATCTTGACTGGTTTACTTTCCTGTTTAAGTGAAATATAAATTTAAAGCAAGTCTTCCTTCTGTCAACAATTTGTCTTTGCAGAACTCCTTTTATCATTCGTGAATCTGAAAAAAGACAGCTAACTCACTCAAAAATCTTAATTAAAAGTTCTCAGAAATACAGATGTTAGGAAATGTTTATATACAAATCTGCAGGATTTCAGTCTTGTATCAGTTCTTCCATGGTCTATTTCTAGACAGAAGATGAATACCAGATTTATCACCAATTACCGACTTTCGTAGAGGACATCAAAATCTGGGATATGATCTGTTTGGGCAGTTTCCCACTCGCATGACAACTGAAGGGTTTGAGAAAGAGCAAAGACAACATCTACCATATTTGGCCGTAGATCTGGATTTTCCTCCACGCAAGACTTTGAAAGCAGAGCCATCTTTTGCATAAGCAATCCATTGTATCAGTTGGCTTGCAAATATATTTTATTTAGTGAACTACAAACACTATTTTAAATTGAACCTGAAAGTAGAGACATCAACTGCATGTGATTATATTAAGCTACCAATATCCATGAAGTATTCCAAATTGCACCTTACAATGAATATTAATTAACCACTAAAATAGCTAATAGCACATAACTATTGTAAGAACTTAGAGTAATAAAAGGGTCTTACCTCCAAGACAAGATTTTCAGGATATTGAAGTAGGCTTTTGTCTACAAGGCTCTTCAAATTTTCTGTAATGTTCGACTCCTTAAACATTGATGTCATCTGATTACGTCAAAAAAAAGATTTTGGATTTTGAGCTTTCCTTTGAATAGTTGTCCGAGTGTGTTTAACTGAAAATCCTTACAGCACCCTTCAGAAATACTCTAGACTTTTTAAATTATTTTGAGTTTCAATAGACAAGCTTCTACGAGCTAATGATACAGGTAACAGAACTAAATTTGGAAGAAATTTCATGCACAACAGTAAAAACATATTAAGAGGTTTCGTATTTCACACTGATTATAAAGATAAAGCTTACCATAATAATGCTTATTAAGAAATTCCCAGGATTAAAGAATGCAAGGAAAAAGCTCAGGTACATACCAGACATGAAGGGATAATTTAGGTTCAACATACCATAACACTAGCACCAATCCACAATGCAAATAAATATCAGAAATAGATAGGGGATATGATAGGTGAATCTAATAACAGACAAAAAATAGAGTTTTGTAATTGTATATGTGTAAGAGTAGAACTAATTTGGAAATGGTACTAGAGTTGCATCCAACTGTTACCCCACACTCATTGAAGGATAACGAAATTTTCCTATGTTTCTTCAAGAATGAGAAACACTTAATTGTAAAGTTCAACAATGCAAGATTTATAAGTGCGAACAGATATATCAGGGAGTAGAAGAAACTCTAGAGCTGAATGGAAGAAATTAGTAACAAAAGTGGCAGCAAGTTGGGAACTTATAAGGATTGTGGAAATGCCATAGGAAAGTTCTAGATTAATTGAAATTTTTAGGATCTTCCTGTGGACATCCAAATTTGGACACTTTCATTTGTCCAAATTTATCCCTTTCCATCTAAATATCCTTTTATTTGCATTAATTAGGTATTATCACTATTACCTAATTAATACCCTTAATTCTGCCGAATCCCTAAGGTATTTAGTTATTAATTAAATACCTTATCTCTTTAATCCTCTTTTCATCAAATGAATTAAATAAACATGACATTTATTTAATTCCTCACATGTCACATCCTTTCCTTAACCCTAATCAATCTCTTAATCAATCTCCTAATCTCATCATTAGGGATGTGCACATGTTTAATCCTTGATTAGAACATGTCAGATCCTCCAACTTTTGCAAGTTGGCTGTTAACCTTCATTATCCACTAATCGTCTTATAATCACTAATTAATTAAGCCTAATCAATACCTTAGTCAACACTCCCCATTCCCCAAGGAATTTTTAATTCCTTTTTATTCACCCAAGACTCCTCTCTTCCCCATGTGAATTTTTAATTCACATTTATCCTTCCAAGACTCCTCTCTTCCCCATGTGAATTTTTAATTCACTTTTATTTTTCCAAGGAATCTTCTCTTCCCCATGCAAGTTCTAGAACCTTTGACTTGTCACATCACATGTGCCAAAGTCTTCTAGAATCTTTAACATGTCACATCAAGTCACATGTAGGTAAGTACTTACCTTCTTAAGCACCTTGTTTTATCCAAGGTACTTCTCACCTCTCTTTGGGAACATTGTCTTATCCATAAGATCTCTCAATCATTGTGAATTTAAAATTCATTTTTATTCTTCCAAGGAATCTTCTCATCTCCCAATGTACTTTCAAAGTACATGTCCTTCCACCTCACCTACACCTCATCACATCCTTGGCCACTTCACCTTCCACATGCCAAGATATGAGGGATTGTGAGTCCTCAACTCACCATAGCCCTTCATCTTGGCCATAGTAGCTCAATCTTGACCATTGACCTCTATAAATACCCCCCCTTTTCTCTCATTTACGAACCTTGTGCATTTGATACCAAACTCTTGCCATTTTTCCATTTGAGAACACTTAGCCATTTGCACCCTTATGCTACCAAATTGCCCACTCAATTTGCAAGCATTATCTTAGCCATTTAACCAAGTTATTTAGCCATTAGCACTTGCATTTATCACATTGCTCATTTTGCATGCACCATTTTAATAGCCATCCAAGGAGCACACAAGCTTTCAAACATCAAGGGCCAACCAAGGGATTCAACAGCACAAAGGTATAATCATTTACAATCATTATTTTGCTATCTTTCTTTGTGTTATCATTCCTTAGGCTAATCTTTGAGGTGTTCCTTGTGTTTTCTTTATACTGCATTTTAGTTATTTTGCACCTTTAGGATAGGATAAACACTAGGCTTCACACTTCCATTAAGCCGAATTTCAGCACCAGAAAAAAAATTATCTCCTATAAAACTGTTGGAAACTGCCAACAAATTTCCAGAAAATGTCAACCTTCCTTCAGGAGTAATTAGACACTTTTGATCCAGGACGCTAAATTCAAGATAAATCTTTCTTAAAAAAATGACTAATGTTTTGCAAGGATTTAATGGGTGAAATTAATTTTTTATTTGTGAGTTCATGAAGTCTCACCATGTTTAGGGAGATGAATAGCTATTTGAGGTAGGTAATTAATGTTTTTGGAAAATGAAAATGAAGGTTACATTGAACCTACAAAAGCTTAATCATGTTGAATGTATAAGCATCAACAGTAAAAAAAACTTGTAACCAGAAGCACAAGGAACCTCTCTCTTCTCAACTTCTAGGTTTCTAATGGTTTAATAGCAATTTGAGGCACAATTACTGCATAGAAACCTGTTTATCCAGCATTTTGTAAATAGCAGGCGATGGTTTTTTTTCAGATGCTTTCTTCAAATCCAGGTACTTATTTCATTTGAAGGTCCATTTAGCTACATTTAGATTCCATTTAGATTTAAATACATTTTTGCAAAAGATATATTCGTTAAGAAGTTAAATAAAACGTTTTGCTCATGAATATAAGGATGACGACATAGTTGTATATTTTGTTAAGTTTGAGAGATTTATACTCTAATTTTATTACTTTTAAATCTAAATGTGTTGCGTTGTAGAACTTTACAAATGTTATCTTTTGTGAATTTGATCATCTTAGCTTTATTCCTTCCCTTGGGTAATCCATTATCCTACGTAAACTTGCACTTGTATAAAATCATAATGTATTTAAATTTTATTGTTGACCTTGAGAACTGATGTCCTGAAATTCTCTTCAAACTTCTCAAACAAATCAGTTGGAAGTCTTATGAGTTCCCTTGACAAATGTTAACATGGCAAGGGAACTATCGCTTGTGCTTTGGTGAGAGCATCCCAGGTGGATTATTTATTGTTCTACCACCTTTATGTAGCCACTGTACTTGATGCAATGTACCAATTGATTTTTCCCGCAGTAATCATCATAGTGGCTTCTTCTCCTTGGCTGTTTTTTTTGCTTTCAATTTCCTTATGATTTTTACTCTCTATTTTTCCCCATATATCATCTCATATTGAATATCTGACTTACCATGGGAAATATGCTCACCACTTCTTGGGACTCTTGAGCTATGACTGCCCATTGTTGTCAATAATTGAATAATAGATGCAAGAATTCTTTGAGTTTGAACAAAAGCTCATCCAACTCAAATATGACCAATATTTGGACTCAATTTCATGATTCAAGGGAAGAGTAATATATTCTCACAGTATAAAATGCTGAATGGACGTGGATCTCATGTTGGTGGCTCTTTAGTGGAGTTTGACAACCCTATTAAGGACTCACACAACTCTCACCTTGTGTAAAAATAGCCCGAGACACTATGACTTCAAAATGATGACACTTTGGTTTTTGAGATGAAAAAATCAACAATTCCTTGGCTGGTATTTGCCATCAAATGCATGAACTAATTCATCTAGAGATATGAACCTTTCACACAGCCTATATCAAAACCCCCTCCTCAAATCACCAAAGTTACAACCTAATACAAATATCTTCTTTTAGGCAGTTGATTTTTCATCTTTTGATGGCTTGTTTCTCACCATTGATGGCTTAGAACTGACCCAGATGACAAATTTATCTCTTAAGATGGTTGAAATTTTTTCTCAAGGTTATGCTCCCTCAAACAAACAACTACTCTTGAAATATGTACACTGTCTGCTGCAATTGTATCCATTTAACCTTCATTCGTTGCCAAATCAATATTTGGATCATGCCTCTTAGCTTTACTCAAACAATTTATTGACATATGATTTTCACAACCATATTTGGGACAAGCCAAGTATTGTAATACCCATGCAATCTTGTTGCAATCTTAATCTCTCTAGGTAGCATAATGTTCTTCTATTTTCTATTTTCCATAAAAAATCTCTTATTTGCATCTCCTTGTTTCTTCTAAAATCTATATCACATCTACCACGACTCTTCTGCACCTACTCATATATTTAATATAAACAATATTCACTCTCATATTTCATCCTGTACCATTTCCGTTATGTTTCTTTTTATATAGGATCCTGATCCATAAGAATCCAAGAGAGTGTGATTAATAATGACCACAGAGGGATGGGATGTCCCACTTGTCTTTTCTTTCCCCAAGGAGGGATAGAATAGTCCACTTTGTCTCTTTCTCCAAAAAAACACAAAATGCTCCTCACACGACTTCATATTCCATACAACTTTTCTTGACTTATTGACTCTCCATGCCCCACCATAAACTTACATGTTCTCCCCCCACTATTCATGTCCCTTCATGACTCCTCACACCCCTCACATATCCATCCATTCCCTCAGGCAAGGAAATTTATTTAAAGATGATTAGAGAGAAAATTTGAGCATGGAGGCATTCCATAGTGAATATATCATCAAGGGAGGCAATTGAGGCTTGAGTGATTGTTCAAAGTAGGAGAATTCAGCAGTCTTTGAGCTTGACTGAGAAGTTGAGAAAAATGAGTTACATTCACTTTGAGCATTTATTCATGAGCATAGACAATATTTAGGTAGATGAGCAATTGCTGCTACCGATCTGGATTTTCCCCTTAGGGGGCTTCGAAGATAAAACCTCAGAGTTCAATGGTGAATTCTTTCCATTTCTAGCATTGTTTTTCACTGTTTTGATCAACATTTACTCCTCTTATGAACTGTCATTTGCATGAACAAGTAGAAAAATATTTTAGTTCATGTTCCAGTAAATTTTAGTAAATTAGATATAAGTGGACTACCCCCTACTCAAGAAGATAACAAATGAGATGTGCAAGAAAAGAACCCATGATCATGTTTTCTTTAATGATTTAAAATTTGATAATTCTACTAGTGAGTTTGAAAGGCATACCAAAGGTATAGGCTCCAAACAACTTGCAAGAATGGGATATGATGAAAGAGGACTTGACAAAGATGGAAAAGGAATACTTAAACCCATCATGGTGAAGGAAAGACCACAATGAGGGCCTTGGATATGGGAGCATGGAAATTGGTAAATGCTCAAAGAAGGATGAGTGCTCAAAGAAGAGGTCTACACAATGCATAAACCAAGGGATGTTCACACGAGGTGAGAAGTCCTCTAATATTGTTTTTGTAAAGCGTCAAAATGATTATATATTGTCTCCAAAGGAAGAGCAGCAATTGAAGCAAGACAAGAAGAACAAAACTCCACTTCAAGTGGACAAAGAAGGGAGGAGCAAAGAATTAAACTTCAAAAGAAGGAAACAAGAAATAGGAGATTCTACTCCACCTAATTCACCACTAGCTAAGCCCAAGATGGAGGTAAAAGTGCATGTGGGAAAGCAAGCTAAATATTCCATATTTTGTTTTAATTGTAGGAAGAAAGAAAATGTTGTGCAAGAATTTAGGCTTCTTGTTCCTTGCACTAGTTATGGAAGAAGTAACCATTGTAGAATGGCATGCAAAGTGAACACCACTAACGAGCATATGTTTCATAGAAAGAATGAAAAAAGAAGCTACTCTCCAAGACAAAGGGAAGAGAAACGTCAGCACCATAGAAGCAAATACCTTTCTTGGGAATTTCTCAACAAACCAAAATATAAAGATATTTTCAATTTCTTAGGAAAATATTGGGAACCCAAAAAGCACGCAAAAAAGGAAAAATAAATAAATAAATATTTGATGTTTTTTAATTTTTTAAATCCATCATACTTCAAGAAAAAGGGAAGAGAAAGGTCAATACCATTGGAGAAAATACCTTTCTTGGGAATTTCTCAACAAACCAAAAGATAAAGATATTTCAAATTTTCATTAAAATATTGGGAACCCAGTAAGTACACAAAAAAAAAATTGAAGTAATTGATGTTTTTTAATTTTTTAAAGCCATCATAATTGCATACATAGAGTGAGAGTGAAAGAAAAGGAGTACATGAATTTTGAAATATGATTTTTTCTCATTAATTTTGAGATTGCTGATTACAATTACACTATAGAGTAGATTACTACATAGTTTGACTTCAAAGTTTAAATCTCAAAATCAATCACAAACTACAAAATACAAATGTCAACCTATAAAATACAATTTTAAAGTGCGAGTTGGAAGAAGTTGAATTTTTCCTCTGATATCAATTGAGGCCCTTATATGGAGTAATAGAAGATTAACAACAAAAAAGAGACTCCAAGAAGAGATGTGTCTAAACAACGAATCTTGCATGAGCAAAGAGCTGTTGTACACGAGAATAAGAGTTGTCTTTATAGAGATAGAAGTTGTAAGTAAAATGAAAGATATATTTCTTAAGGCATTGTTTCTTGATTGCAATTCCTCAATTTGAGGAATATGTTTTCTTGCCTTATCAACAAAAAAACACACAAATTGTCAATATACTATTAGAATTATTGTCATTGATGACAAAGGCGTATGATGAAAATTCATTAGTGTCATTGCAATCATTCCAAAGCAGATTTATCCTAACAAGGCAGCAATTAAATTCATTTGAATGCTGGTTGTCTCCCTCATTCTTGGCACCCTTCTTAAGTTTGAAAATAAAATAAATAAATCCTTTTTTGTATGGGCCGACTTCCCTAATGTGGTGCCCTCCTTGGTAATGCCTTAAAAGATTAAATTAAATTAATTCTATTAGGCTGACCCCATTCAATTGTGGTGCCCTTATTTTAGTAATTAAAATTCTTAAATAAATATGTTTTATTTATAGGGGCTGACCTCTAATGGAGAGCCCAAATTGGGTTTGAAAGGGTGGCATATAAATGAAAGGTTGCCCTCTCTTGGCAAGGTATGTGTTTTTCATGAAATTGCCCCCCTTGGAGAAGATATAAAGATGAGTTTGAGAGGTGCTCTCAAGGCAAGCAATTATTGAATATCCTTCCTATTCAAGGCAGATTGAGGATCAGATCTATAAGCAAATCTGAAGGAGTTTATGAGCAGATTTGAAGAATATCTTTTATAGCAGATTTTGTGAAAAGATCATAACAGATCTAAGAAGAATTATAGCAGATCCAAGAGGAAGATTATAGAAGAGTTATAGGAGATCTAAGAGCAGAAGTATAGCAGATTTGAGAGCAGAAGTATAGCAGATTTTTGTGAAGGTATTAAGGCAGATTTGTGAAGCATATTGAAACAAAAATACACATAATATTCATTTGGAGGTTGGTGCCGCCTAATTGAGGAGATTGGGAGGTTGGTGCCTCTCATTAGAAGAGATTGGTGTCTCTTGCTAGGTTGGTGCTCAGTTGTGGGGATTGGTGTTTCTAGTGGGTTGGTGCCCCTGAAGATTGTAAGAGAAGTTTTATATAAGTAATATTTTGCCATGGTTTTCTCCTATAAAGGTTTCCATGTAAATCGTATGTTCTTGTGTTGCATAATTGTTTGATCATGTGTGATTGATATTGCTATGGATGTTAAGTTTTGAAAAAGTAAAAAGTAAAAGATTTCCTTATACTAATTCATCCCTTCTCTCCCCCGCCCACTCCCTTCCCGCCCTCTTAGTATAAGCATGTGCTCATCATATACAATGTCAAACAAGCAATGTAATACATTAGGAAAGAATACCCAAGGCATATCCCTAGATGTTAATCAAAGTATATTCTTATAGAGAATCAATGTAATAAAAAAATTATAAAATATGAAAGCACAATCTAAGAATAATATCCAAATAAATACAAATTTGAAATGATAATCAAATATGCAAAATAGGAATCCAAAATTAGTTTGAAACTAGCATAGACCAATATATGATTAAATACTACTTAGACAAATTCAAAAAGTGAAAACTTCTAATCCTTGTTGACAATGTTGCAGATTAAAAAAAAAAGTTGAATGAGGAAAATATCGTAGAGAAAAGGACATATATGGAAAAAATATAGCCAAAACCTCTGGATAAATTAGGAATTTCTTGGTCAAAATATCATTGACTGGTATTTTCATAATATTTTGATAATTTCATGGATTCACTCACAACTCTAGCTCCTCACAACTCTCATGCCCTAGATTTAACTCCCCAAAAGGATTTCTTGCCTCTCTCCCATCCGTTGTCACATGGCTTCTCACTTGGGTAGTCTATTGCACATGGTGGTGTTGTGCATGGTGGTGTGACAAAATTTGTTGGTATGATTGAAGGTTATGTGGGTGCAATAACATTTCCCCATGTTTTTGGCAAGGCTACTCTAGGCTAGGAAACTAAGGTTGCTTCTCCTTTGGCATTGAATATGTTGATGTTATAGCTACGAGTTTCATCCTTCACCCAATTTAATTAATAAGAAAATAAATAAAGTCGTGGCTATTTATTTATTTGAAGTTGACATTGATGAAGAGGCGCTTCCATTCAAATAATAATTTATATTTTATTTATTATAGCTGACTTAAATTAAATGATTGCCACCTTTTGTAAAAGACATCACTTTGGAAGAGGCCAACTTCTTGTGAAAGGACGTCTTGTTTGGGAGAAGCTTTATCAACTTGTATATATAGGCGGCGCTGCTCTCTCTCAATTCATTCATTCATTATCAAGAGTCAAGTGCGCATAATTCTGGAAGGAGTTGATATCTACAGCAAATCGATATATTGTTTTCAAGGAGTTCGATATTCTTCATTTGATTGTGTATTTGCTTCAAGTGTGGTGCCATTATCACTACATCAGATCGGCCTTGTGATTGGCCTCATTGTAAAGCATATTGCTGCTATTTTATTCAATATATAGGTGATATATTGTTGCTGGGTTTTTCTCCCTCAAGAAGGAGGGTTTTCCTAGGGTATATGTTGTGTTCTATTGTTTGAATTTGTGTTATTTCTGCTTAACTTAATTCTGGTCATAAAATTAACATGGTATCAGAGCGGGTTTAAGCAAGATCAAGATAAGATTTATTTAAGCAGCGAAATCTTCTTCTCTTCTTCTCATCTAAGGGAGTCTATCTTAGCTTCGAAAATGGTGAACGGACTCAAGGTTGAAGATAGACTTGATGGTGCATCTTCACCTATTGGAAGTTTAGAGTTCTTATTGCATTGGAAGAAAATGATATTCTTGAGTTCGTGGAGAGCAAGGTACCTGAGCCTTCCGATGAGACTGGGAAAACACAATGGAGGAAGAATGGCACGAAGGCCAAGAAGATTTTGATTGATTCCGTGAAGGATCACCTTGTGCCTATTATCTCCAAGTTGAAGACAGCTAGAGATATGTTCAAGACTTTGGAAGGATTGTATGAGATCAATAACACCAGCAAAGCTCTTTCCTTGAGGCAACAACTACATCACATCAAGATGGCGAAAGGAGATTCAGTCATCTCCTTCTTTATGAAGATCACTAAGTTGAAAGATCAACTATATGCCATTGGAGATATCGTTGAAGATAGAGACTTAGTCATGTTGGCACTGAATGGTCTTCCTCAATCTTGGGAGCCCTTTATCCAAGTTATCAGTGGAAGATCTAAATTACCAAAGTTTGATCGTCTTAGAGCTGATTGCATTCAAGAAGAATCCAAGTTGGCAGCAAGGGGTAATGGTCAAAGCTCTCACAATGAAGACAATCATGTTCTTGCTGCTCAAACTTCAAGAAGGAAAGGAAGAGAAAGGAGAAAAGGAAATTTCAAGAGGAATAGAGACATGAAATCGGATTCTGCTCCTGAATCAAAGAAGAAGAAGGATCTCTCCCATATTCAATGTTTCAGATGTGACAAGTATGGTCACTATGCTAGAGATTGTGCAACAAGACCAAAGCAACATGCTTCTACTGCAAATGTTGATAATGTCTCACCTTAAAAGGAATCAAGAGACAACTCCAGAGGATTTCTATTCATCTCTGCCCTATCAAGCAATGTTCCAACCGACAGTAGCACATGGTTGATTGATAGTGGTGCTTCTCGACACATTACAGGGTACAGAGAGCATCTTTCAGATTTGGTAGAAAGAGAAACCAACCTTCAAGTGATAATTAGAGATGATGCTTGCTATTCACTGTATTCAGTAAAAGATGTTGGAGCCACCTCTCTTCATCTAGATTCTGGCATCCCCCTTCATTTGAGTGATGTCTTGTTCGTACCAGGAATCGAGAGGAATCTTGTATCAATTTCAGCTTTGGAGGACAAAGGATATCAAGTTGCATTCTTTGAAGGAAAATTTCTTGCTTGGCCGAAGAACTCTAGCATCAAAACAGCCCGTGTGATTGGTGTTCGGAAAGAGAGTCTTTATAGACTTTCTATTCGTCCAGTTCAAGCATTGTTGCATGATTCCACCAATTCGAGTGAGCTATGGCATAGGAGGCTTGCTCACCTTCATTTCAAAGCTCTTCCATCCATGGAGAAGATGGTTACTGGCCTTCCGAAACTTAGTCAGGAGCATGATGGTACTTGCAGAGGATGTGCAATGGGTAAGAATACTAAGAGTCCTTTCCATAGTAGTGAAAGTAGATCAAAAAGTATTCTAGATCCTGTTCATTCTGATTTGTGTGGTCCAATGTCTGTGGCATCCTTGAGAGGTTTTTGGTATTATGTGATTTTCATTGATGACTATGCTAGAAAGACTTGGGTTTACTTTTCGAAGTCTAAGGAGTCTGAAGAAGTACTTGATAAATTCAAAGAATTTAAGGCTCAAGTTGAAAAAATTTCCGGAAAGAGGATCAAGGTTCTGAGATCTGATAACGGAGGAGAATACACTTCTGGAGGCTTTTGTAATTTCTGTATTGAGGCAAGGATTAAGAGGGAGTTTTGTGTTCCATATAATCCTTAGCAAAACGGAGTTGCAAAAAGGAAGAATAGATCCATAGTTGAGGCAGCCAAAGCTATGATTCATGATCAAGACTTACAAACCTTCCTTTGGGCAGAAGCTTCCAGAACTGCTGTGTATGTTCAGAATTGGAGCCCTCATCGAATATTGGAAAATATGACTCTTGAAGAAGCCTTCATAGGTGTGAAACCTGAGGTTAGTCATTTGAGAATCTTTGGTTGTCCTGTTTATATTCATGTGCCTAAAGATAAAGAGATCTAAGTTAGAACCATCTGGCAAGAAAGGAATATTTGTGGGTTACAGTGAATCTTCAAAGGCCTACAGGATTTACATTCTAGGACAGAAACAGATTGAGATCAATAGGGATGTCTCTTTTGAAGAAGATGTTGCATTCAAAAGATCTAAAGGGTCATACATGGAGATAGATAATGAAGACCAAGAGACTCCTCAGGATATGGACGTTGATCATACTCCTGAGATTCAAAGGGAGTCTACTGAACCACAAGAGGCTAGTGATCCAGTTGATCCCATAGAACCTACTGATGGTCCAAGAGACATTGCTATAGGTCCAAAGAGACCTCTATGGGCTAGACAGACTATGGAAGAAGCAGAGAAGTATGCAGCTCCTAGAGGCACATTCAAAGAAAGCAAAAGACCACAGAAGTTTCTAGGCTACGTAGCATTAATGAGTCACATCATTGAGTCTAAGCGTTCCAGTGTTGAGGAAGCATCAAGTCAGCAGGTATGGAGAGATGCTATGGCCGAAGAATATTAGTCTATTATCAAGAATGATGTTTGGGATGTTGTACCAAGACCTGAAGGGAAATCAATTGCATCTTCTAAATGGCTTTTAAAGATCAAGCATACAGCTGATGGGAGCATTGAGAAGTACAAAGCAAGATTTGTGGCAAGAGAATTCTCTCAGAAAGAAGGAATAGATTATGAGGAGACATTTGCTCCGGTTGCTTGTTATACATCCATCAGGACTATTATTGCTATTGCAACAGCTAAGGGATGGAAGCTACACCAAATGGACGTAAAGATAGCATTCCTTAATGGTGTGATTGAAGAGGAAGTGTACATTGAACAACCAAATGGGTTTGTGATTCATGGAAAGGAATCTCATGTATGCAAACTGAAGAAGGCATTGTATGGCCTTAAACAAGCACCTCGTGCTTGGTATGAGAGGATTGATCGATACTTGATGAGCTTGGGATTCTTCAAGAATGATGCAAATTCAAATCTTTACTTCAAGGTAGTTGATGGTGAGGATTTAATCTTGGTTCTTTATGTTGATGATTTATTTCTTACTGGAGCAGAATATCTCATTGTCAAATGCAAGGAGTTAGCTTCTGAGTTTGAGATGAAGGATCTAGGTTTTATGCATTACTTTCTAGGATTGGAAGTGTGGCAAAGACCCAATGAGATTATTCTAAGTCAGGGAAAATATACCATAGATATCTTGAAGAGATTTGGGATGATGGATTGCAAATCTATGTCTACACCAATGGAAACAAATTTGAATAAATGGAGTGATTCTGCAGCTAGTTTAGATCTGGTAGATCCCACCATGTACAGGCAGTTGATTGGATCATTGATGTATCTAGTCAATACTAGACCAAATATTTGCTATGTAGTGAGTGCCCTCAATCAGTTCATGTGTGAACCAAGGAAAATTCATCTAGTTGCAGAAAAGCATATCTTGAGATACTTGTGTGGCACAGTTGGATATGGCTTGAGATATTCTTCTAGTGTAGATCTAAAGTTACAAGGCTATTCTAATTCTAATTGAGCCGAGAGTGTAGTTGACAAGAAGAGCACCTCTGGAAGTTGTTTTAGCTTAGGGTCTGCGATGATTCTTGGTGTAGCAGGAAGCAGTCTTCAGTGGCACTAAGCACTGCAGAGGCCGAATATATTGCAGCATGTGTAGCAGCTCGAGAAGCAGTGTGGCTTTGGAAGCTCCTTACAGGATTGTTTGGAAAATCATTGGAGCCGACTGTTATTCATTGTGACAATCAAAACTGTGTGAAGCTATCTGTCAATCCAATGTTCCATGACAGGAACAAAACATGTAGAGATCAAATACCATTATATCAGAGATATGGTACTGAGGAAAGCTATTCAACTGAGGTATATTTGCACTGATGATCAGACAGCTGATATTCTCACCAAGCCTCTCTCCAGAGTGAAGTTTGTGCATTTTCGAGACAAGCTTGGAGTTGTGGAGAATGAAGCCCTTGCTGAGAGGGAGGCTTAGCATCAGTGATTTGCATTATCTGCAATAATGCATTTTTCTCTGAGATGGAGAAATTTGAGGTGAAAGCCCTTGTCCATCTCTGAGACGGAGATGTGGTTCTTTCCACCCTCTGGGAGTAGCCATGGTGGATGTCATGTTGAGAGAATCCATGACAACATCACATTGAGAGACTCCATGATGAATCCCTTGTACTTGTGTTTATCCACACATGGGAGTAGCCATGGTGGACGTCATGTTGAGAGACTCCATGATGACATCACGTTGAGTGACTCCGTGATGGGCACTTGTACACATGTTTCTTTCCATACATGGGTGTGGCCATGGTGGACATCATGTTGAGTGACTCCATGACAATATCACGTTGAGTGACTCCGTGATAAACTCTTTTCCACAAATGGGTGTAGCCATTGTGGGTGTCATGTTGAGAGACTCCATGACATTGGATATCTGGAAGGATTCCTCCCTAGCTAAGAGGGAGTGTTGATGTTATAGCTACGGGTTTCATCCTTCACCCGATTTAATTAATAAGCAAATAAATAAAGCCGTGGCTATTTATTTATTTGAAGCCGACATTGATGAAGAGGTGCTTCCATTCAAATAATAATTTATATTTTATTTATTATAGCCGACTTAAATTAAATGATCGCCACCTTTTGTAAAAGACATATCACTTTGTAAGAGGCCGACTTCTTGTGAAAGGAATTCTTGTTTGGGAGAAGCTTTATCAACTTGTATATATAGGTGGTGCTGCTCTCTCTCAATTCATTCATTCATTATCAAGAGTCAAGTGTGCATAATTCTGGAAGGAGTTCAATATCTACAGCAGGTCAATATATTGTTTTCAAGGAGTTCGATATTCTTCATTTGATTGTGTATTTGCATCGAGTGTGGTGCCATTATCACTACATCAGATCGGCCTTGTGATTGGCCTCATTGTAAAGCAAATTGCTGCTATTTTATTCAATATATAGGTGATATATTGTTGCTGGGTTTTTCTCCCTCAAGGAGGGTTTTCCCAGGGTATATGATGTGTTCTATTGTTTGAATTTGTGTTATTTCTGCTTAACTTAATTCTAATCATAAAATTAACAGAATATGCCTTTGTTTGCTAAGGGACCTCCTTTGGTGAAGTGGGTAGTGCTTGATGAGTCCCATTGATCTTTTGTAGATGTTACAACCTAGAATGGTTTTTTTTTGGTGTTTTTGGGATGCATCCTCCCTTGTGGGGGAAACTATTGTCTCTCCCCTACACCAAATTCTTCTCCTATCACATCTCTTGGGTAGTAGGTGATTGTAGTTGAGGAGTATTTCATTAAAAGGGGCCTAATTTGTTGATTTAATCACTTCTAGCTAGCTTCCTTAACTTCCACAAATGGACTTTTGAGTCTTGGGAACCCATTATTGATGGTAATATGGAAATATACCCCTGTGCTAGGGGTTTCTTTGTTTTAGTTTTTGGTTCTACTAATGATATGGTTGCAATGCTTAAACTCAATCTTGCCTAAACTGTAGTTTTTGTCTTTCAACCCTTCTCTAGAACCCCTAAATATCATGCCTATTTGGGTTAGGGTGCCTAACCTCCTTCAATTTTGGATCAATTCCAATTATACAACTATAGGAAATACCCTAGGGTGGTTTTTGATGGCTGATCTTGCTACCATGTACTTCACCCACATGACCTTTGCTCAAATTTTAGTGGATATGGACATCTTTATAAAACTTCTGACAAATATTGTGCTACAAGTAGGGGATCATCCATGGATCCATATTTTAGATTATGAAGGTCTCCCCTTTTGTTGTCACCAATGCTTCAAAATTGGCCATGTGGTTGTAGATTGTACTCATTCCAAACGTAAAGTTGATCATTTGGCTTCAAAGTGGTGGGATGTTCTACTCCATGATTTCAGAGTTGATGGTCCTCATTGATCCTCAACCTTTTGAAGAATCATCTCATAATTGTTCATTTGAAGCCGATCTCTACTCTCAATTTGCAGTCCTTTGATTTCCCTTAAATGTTATTATAGACTACTACTCATCCTACTAGTATGGCTGCCATGTTGGTGGTTTCAAACTCCTTTCCTATGGATTGCAGCCTTGTTGAGGAGAGTGGTAATGGTCTATGGACCATGGTGCATAAGAAGAACAAAAGTCCTCCAAAAAATTTTCCAACCCACATAAAGTGTATCTTCTCTCTTGAGGAGAAAAGGGAGCCAAATCTAGGTTATGGATTGTCTAAGTCCCCTTTGGCCTTTTTGTCTTGGTTATGTTGCTATCTAGTTGTGTTCTTGTAGCTAATTTGTTGTGTTGTTGCAACTTTGATCATTGTAGCCTTGTGTTTGGTTGTTCCATTGTGTGTATCTTGGTTTATTGACTCATGGCTATACTAGGGTTTGGACCGTATCAAAAATCCACCTCTATCCAGTTCAAAGCACCTGGAAAAAGCATTTACCGGTAATAATACAAATATTATGATATTTTCATGAATTTCTCAACAACTTGAGCAATAAATAATTATCACATTATATCATGATAAATTGAAGATTTTTTCTTGAATGGGCAATACACACTCGAAGTAATTAACAAATAAGTTGATTTGAGTGTGTAAAGCTAATAACTATTGCTCTCATTGCAAGGTTGGTGGACATTGAGATTGCAAGAGTTGTAAATTTTCACCCAAAGAAGGCAAAAGAAATATTTAGCACCACAACGAGAAAAGAAACATATCAAAACATCAAGTCCAAAGATAGAACTCTTATATGAGTCTACAATTGAATGATAAAGCTATTCCATTTGATCTTGGATATAAAAATTACTTGATTTACAAAGGAGCTAAGGGTGAGATACTTTCATTTCCATGGGCATATGAGTAGCACCCCATGTTTTTCCTATGAATTAAGTAGTTGTAATATCCACCCCGTTTTTTTCAAATTTTGCAGGTCAGCGTTAGCCAAATTAACAATGATAAGTAACCGAAATAAGCTACCTTCCACTTTCTAATCACCCAGATCCAAATGTGGGCAAGGTGAGAGCAGAAGGTGGCAAGGTGTACATTGCAATAATTGAAAAGCAACCACTTGTTCAATGAGGTGAGTGATTATAGATTGCAATAATCAGAAGATACCACTTGTTTAGTGGGGTGAGTGATAAGCAATAATCAACTGAAATCTATTACCCTCCACTTTCTGATCACCCAGATCCCGATGTGGGCAAGGTGAGAGCATACGGCGGCAAGGCTTACAATGAAATGCTATTGAAGTAAACCACTTGTTGAGTGGGGTGAGTATGAAAGCTCCAAAACATGAAAGGAAACATCTACTTTCAGTGGGAATTACAACTTGCAAAAGGAAGCATTTTGTGTAATGTCCCTTACCTAGCCTTGCTCTTGAATTCATTTGTTTTCCCTAGAATTCGATTGTTGATTAGGTTTAGGGTTTCTTCTTTCCAAAAGGAATGTGTTTCTCTAATGAAATAACCCTAGATTGAAATCTGCATTCACCAATTTTAGTAACATTTCCACATACACATATATCTGTTAGCAATAATATCTAGATATCCAAAATATATTCATAATCATAAAGCAATAATGAAAACATAAGAGGAGTGTCATAGGTGGATCCGCCCTGAAGCCCTCATGTAAAGCTCAAGAGGTTGTCCATCACAATCCTTCTTTCCTAATGGCTTAGTACCTGCATACTCGACTCATGGCAACACGTTGGAAGACACGCGTCCTATTAAGAGAGAAGAACCATAGAGTCCAAGTGGCCTAAGGCCTACCACCTCCTATTGCCCAACCCTTGCTTCGGGCCTATGGGGCAGAATATTGCCTAACCCTTGCTCGGGCCTGTGGGGCAGAATCTAAGGTGGGACCCAAGTCAGACATAATCATACTTGTAGATTGAAAACATAAGAACAGTCACTCAGCCCATCAAGAGAGGGGAACCCTTAAGGGGCCTATGGTCTACCACCTCTCAATGCCCAACCCTTATCTCGGGCCTGTGGGGCAAGAATCCTAGGTGGGACCCTCACCCCTCCATGACCCAAACCTTGCAATGGGCCTGTGGGGAAGACTGCCCAACCCTCACTTGGGCCTGTGGGGTGGAACCTGGGTGAGGTTTTTAGACAAACCACTTAATTCATGATTCACCTCTCCTGGCAGGACTACAAACACATATCAGACAATCTTTATATAATCGCAAAGTAGTCAAGTTCATTTGCACTTATCATTTAAGTGAATATCAAGTCTAGACATTTCTCATCATGACAATAATTATTCATAATCAGTTAACTAATAAGCAATCATCTAAATTCAATTCTAAATAATTGGAAAACCATATATATATATATATATGTCAATTGTCAGTATTATCAATATTTCCTTCTATAGATATGTAAATTGCCTCATGAATATCTACTTACTATAGAGACAAGAATTGACTAATACAACAAGCAATACTAACAAATTCAAAGTTACAACAATCCTTAACTATCGGTTCTTTGTCCTATGTTTATCTATGTATTTGTATGTTGGGTTTAGATGTTCAACTTAAGATATGGCAGTCAGGTTTACAAATAAAGATAACAAGTTGCATCAACCACGTTTGAACAATCTACTTGCCATAAGATTATTAAGTTTAGAATCTAGGAAATGCTAAATATTAAGTGCTAAGTGAATGACTTCACTCATGATTCACCCTCCCTGATAGGGTTACAAGCATGGAGAAGACAATCTTTACACAATCAAAGATATTTAAATTCATCCAAGATCTATTTCATACCTATAATCAAATATATTTTCATTTATCAATGGTTCTTTAAGTTCATCATTTCCTAGAATAATTCTCATCATGATAAGATTAAAGAAAGCATTATATCAATAATCAGATTAGCAATATGCTAAATATTATTGCTAAGTGAGTACATCACCTGAGTTGTTGTATCTCTCCACATTTTCTGATTCCTTACTCGCCTCCTTCAACCTCATACTGGATTGATCAGAAGATGAGAACAATTCATAAAGATACATAATCTACTTATGTTTATATTAAAGAGTCATCAGTACTTATAAGGCTTAATAATTGTTGCAAGTGTCATTATTGTATATTCACAAGTGATTCACATATCTACTTACCCATACATACGTACATACATACATACATACATACATATATACATATATATATATATATATATATACATCTGATTTTATAATATATTTATATATTCTATATAAATTGATATATATTATTATTATTTCCAACTAATTTCAACCTACAATAATTTCTTGGTATGAGTACATATATCTATATATGATTATCATTTCTTTACATTAATTGGTATTCATATTTATGTATCTTTATATAATTGTTTTTTTTTTTACTTATGTTTATTAGTATTCATATCTATATCTAAATATATATTCTTCTTTAGATTCTATACTTACCTCCCATAATGTCCTGCAGCAACAGTATTTACTTACAAAAGAAATAATGATTTATTCCCTTATTTTTTCATCTGCTGCCTGTCCAGAACTCTCCTGGTTCCCGAATCATATTATTTCCTTAAAATCTGCTGGTCTGAATATTCCTCTTCTCTATCCTTGATCTGATATCTATCTCCAGCCACCTTCATATATAAGAGTTGTTCCTTTTTTTTATTTATCTCAGCCCTTGATATGTTTCCCCACATTTCTCCGATACCTTCCCTATTCATTTATGTTCCCCTTCCTTATATATCCTCATGTCTCTAGAGAGACGTGTCTTTTTGAAAGGAGATAGCTTTTTGTTAAAGGTCTGTCTTTAATTAAAGTTTATTGCTACCCTTTCAAAGATTCAATCGCTGCCTTTTTAACTTCAAATAATTGCTCTTTAATTTATTCAGCCTTTCTTATCAAATGAAATAGAATCGCCGCCTTAACTATTATATGTATTATTTATGCTTATATATTATTGTTTCTTATTTAATTGTTATATTTATATTAGTTTCAGAGTATCATATTATTATAATAACAGTATTTAAATTGCTAATATTTAGATTTATATTTTAATATTTACATTGTCATTATTTATTTTATTTATTTATGTGTATTTCAATGTTTTTATTATTGATTTATATTTACATTTTGATATTTATGGGATTTTGTTATTCGTATTTTAATGTTTCATATCACAATTTTGGGGGACATGACATTTTGCGGCTAGCCAACCAAAGAAAATAAGGAAAAGATCCTCTACTTATTCATCGGGCATAACATGAAACCAAAGAGATTTCATCTGCTTATTCAGTAGGAAAAGAGAGTCCACTTATTTAGTGGGGGTTAGAATCCAAAATCCAAACAAGAGCTGATTCGCTAAATGGTACTACCAAATCAGCATTACAATGTGAGCTCATACAGTATGATACTAACAACTAGAAATCTGATATGTAGCTGCAATATAGGACTGAAACATGAAGTAATCAATACTATATGACAACCCACTGAGCCAATAAATTAACCTTGCAACATGTTAGCAAGTATACATCATTAAAACATGAGAAAATGAAGAGATATCAGGTCTGAGATGATGTTGCAGCAGTTTGATATGAAGTTGCAGGTCTGATAACACTGTTGCGGCAGTCTGATATGCCAAACCAGAAAGCATTAAACGGGCACAACTCCCTAGAATGCCTCCCAAATCATCCAAGAACACCATATAGCAATCAGCAACCACCTAGTAGAGCCTAGGTGCCATCAAGGAGACACCAAAGAGCTGCAATCATCAAATAACTCACTGCTGGAACCCACGTATACACTACCCAGCAATGGTACGGCCTAGGAAAGGAGCGACCAGCCTCTAAAATTCCATTTCACCACCATAAATCCTGAAAATTGGCACAAGGGGGCACCCAAGGCAATGGAATAGATTGGTCCAATACCCAAAACCAAGTCTCCAACGTCCTCTCAACTGCAACACAACATGGTACAGCCTAGGGCATAGAAATAGTACGGCTAGCAAGTTGAAAACTCAGAAAAAACCACTTCAAAATACTCCCAATCGCTGCAAAGTAAGTAATCACACCAAAATATGTATCCACTAGAAAAAATCAAAGCAAAACATGATGGAATAAACTGAAAATCTTCACCAATATCTCCAATAGTGACTCCTGCAGTGAAGCAACTCCAATGTCTAGCTAGGGAGTATCTCTCAACTCCAGTGTTCCACAAGGATGCGTCCCCCCTAAAAAACCAGGCATTTCCAAGACGGGGATGTCCCCGAGATGTGGGGACACCTAGGAAACATCCCCCCACCATCCCCCTTTCCTCTGTCGTTTCTCAGACGTTTCCTTAGAAGGGGGACATTTCTTCCTAGGAAACTCCAAAAGGGGACTTTGGCATACCCCCGAGAATTCCAGACGTCACCGAGACTCCTAGACGTTTCTTCCTGGGAAACTCCAAAAGTGGACTTTGGGACGTCCCCAAGACTCCTAGACATCCCCGAAACTCCCAGACATCCCCCAATACCTTAGGAAACTCATAGAAGACTCTTGTGGTGCAACGTTTATTTTGATGATTTTTTTTTAAAACAAAAGGAAAAAGCCAAAGGTCACTTCAAAGGGTTAACCCTAACCCTAAGTCAACCCCAACCCCCAAGGCCTCTCAAAAAATTTATAAGAGAGACATGTTGTCTCAATCTTATTCACAAATTCATTGCTACAGTCTAAACTTGAAGAGGAAGAGTGAAGTGAAAGTCCGAGTTTGAGGCTTTGAGTTGCAACTTGCAAGGAGACTTATGAAGTTAGGAGCAAGCTTAGGAGAGAGCAAGCCAAAAGGAGCTTCTTCATTCTTGCAAGAGGAAGAGGGTAGCATGTGGGGTCCAGTAGTTCCAGTGATGATGAGATTGACATGGAGCTTGGGGATGATTAGAGGTAGCAAGCCATTAGCCATTGACTCATGGGTCATGAGTCATTAGTATTACTATCTAGTATTTACTGTTTTGTTTTTGAAGTTTGAATTTTGAACATTGTTGATTGTAATTATGAATCATGATTATGAAATTTTGAACTTTTAGTTCTAGTTCCAATGTCTATATTTTGATTTTTAGTGTTCACTATTAAAGTTTAATTTAAAAATTTAAAAACTACTACTAGTTCAATGCAATCATTGCAATGTGTTGAAACTTTACTTATCCCTTTGGCTTCTACAGTTATACTAATACATCTTTTAATAACTAAATTTTCAAGTACTATATGTATTTCAGCACCGCTCCCCTACCACCGTCCCCCCACTGTCCCCCTGATGTCCCCAAACTTAGGTCTCCCGTCCTCGAAACCTGTCCCCTCATCCCCCCATCTCCGCATCAAGAAACTTTGTGGTACATAGCTCAACTTTGAAACTAGAGCAACTTCGAAGGTTTTCGTCTCCAAAGCCCTTGAAGGATTCAATCCTCACTCCAACAGCACTTCGTTATCATCAAATAGCATGAATAGAATGAGAGCCCAAGGTGAGCTTAAATAGAGATTAGGGCTCCAAAATTTTGAAATCTTTTTCCCTCCAAAAGGGATGCCCAACTCAAGGAAATATTAATTTCTTTTAACTTTCACTTAACCCCCTTCATTTTGGCATCCACCTTGGGAAATGCAAGTCACCACTTTAAAAACAACATTAAGTTACCAAGTCTAGGTGTGGAGGGACAAGGGGGGTCTAATTTGAACTTTATAACTTAAGTCATAATACTACCTTTTCGAAGACTTAAGTGATGGTGGATGAATAATATGCCAAAAATATCAAAACTCACAAAATTGAAACAGCCAAAATTGGAAACCTTGCACTGCACCGCTTGTAATGTCCCTAATAGGAATATTGTTGGTTTTGTTTCAAACTACCAATTTCCACACGAAAAGATGATTTAGAAAGTACCGTAGTTCGATTTAATCCCACTGTTGCTGACTATTTATTCCCCTTTGTCCTTACTCACAATTATTCCATGTTCAATATATTGATAAGAGATCAGAGATTCTCAAGTCTTCTGACATAGTAGTGCAGTAATCTTCTCTATAGACCCATAGAGAAGGGATTTAAAAAAAATCAGAAATCACTTAACCTTGCTTCCTTCCTGTGCCTTCTGACGCAGTCTACAATCTGTGGAGTTTTACACCTTTTAAAATTGTCGAGAATCGTTTGCACCATTCTAAAACTCATTGGAGCTAATTTATACCAAACATTCTTCTTTTCTTCCCCCCTAGATTCTCCTCTCTTCTAGTTATCTTTATTTATATCTTATGTCTTTAAAGAGGGACACCACTTCGTAATAAAGGGATGCGTCCTTTAGGTACCTCCATTCTAAACAAAACATAAATCATCCTCTAATCAAATTGCGATAACTCTGATATTAACACTGTCTCGAACATGATGTTTTCACCGCCTTTAGATATTCCATTCCTGCTTTGAATGGTAATCATTGCTTATATCTTAGGTACTTATTAATCGCTATACTTCATTCTATTGCTTCAGAAGAAATAGTGTAGCTATCATGATAATATGGGGCGGCAACCCATGTCAGAATGAAAGTAGGGGTAGTAGGTTTAATATCGATTGGTTTCAACTAAATATAAAGCCCGATATCACTCATACAGTGGATGCATATTGTTAATAGTGGCATATCACATTATCATTGTCGGGTTGGTATTTGTATTGCATGGCATTCAATTGATGTCCTTGTTTATATTTACTTGTGGAGACTATTCATGTGCATCAATTACGACTTCTATCTTACAAGTGGTTTGAACACTGCTGTCAGAATCTCCATGTCACCTATACTCTTCATTTGCTATGGCGGCAAGCTACAGGACTCGACAACTCTCATTTATATGTACTTGTGCAGTGTCTCCTTATTCGGGTGGCTAGATATCAATACTCCCTATTCATAAAGATAGCTCGATAATATATTGATTATTTTAACTATCTTACTCCTCATAACTCCGCGTCAATGTCCAATTAGCAAGGATGGAGCGGTTGAGAAGTAGTGAATGACAGACTTATCCACTAGAGGCGGTGATGAAACAACTCCACAAACCCGATAATGTGAAGATGGCTCAATAATATATTGAAGTGCATCAACGCCCTGAACTATGCAATTAAATCGCTCCTTTAAAGGTATTCGTTAATAATATAATGAGACTTAATTTCCATATCGGTGCCAACAATCACTTGAATATGTTCCTCTCTGTAATGTCCCTTATTTAATCTTATATTAAAATATTATACAATCATAATCATAATTGTTTATTTATAATTTTATATTTGGTAATTATAGTATTATTTTATGTTTTAGTTCTATATTAATTTTATATATTTTAACATCTATTATAGCATAGTGTTCATAATATTTATATTATTAATATCTATACTATAATTATAATATTGTCCTTGACAATTATAATTATATTGAGTGGCTAATTTTTAATATGTATTTTGTTATCTTAAATGCCACGATTTCAGGGACATGACATCGCTGCCAAGACCAAGTGTGTTGGAAATATTGTCATTGATGTCAAGGGTATATAGACGATTGGAAGTTGTCATTGATGTCAAACAAGATCTATGTCAAGGAAATCATAAAAGTCCATATGCCACTAATTGATGGACAGGTTTGTAACATACAAGACCAAGCAAAATTAGACAAGTTTAAGTAGATAGAAGGTTTGTGCGATTGCAAGTTAAGGAGCAGTGATCCAAGCAAGTGACAACAATAGATTGTTTAGAGCATCAAAGAATTCAACAAAGACATTGGTAGTAGCACAGAAACGAGACTCGCCAGGACTCGGCGAGTCCCAAGTCGAGTCCACCTGGCTGAGTTTTGGGGCCTCGAACTCAGACCTCAACTCGGCCGAGTCTTGCCGAGTCCTGGCTGGACTCGCCGAGTCCAGGCGAATCCTGTTAGCAGGACTCGGCAGGCAAGGTTTGAAAAGTACAAAAATTACATGAAATTTAAAGTTAAAACTTGATTTTTTTACTTATTGTGAATGCAAAATGATGTACGCCAGGAAGGTTTGTATGGTTTTGGAGGTCTTAATTTGGGCTTGGTGGTGAGGGTCAAGGGAGCGCGCCCAGGGCACTACCCTAGGACCCTGCGAGGGGCGTTACCCCTTGACCCTGCTGGACGCGCTGCCCCCAAACCCCCACAAGGGGCGCCCCCCCAGCGCTGGGGTCACTGCCCCCAGACCCCCACAAGGGGAATTTTCCCTTTACCCCATTAGGGGCGTTGCCCCCAAACCCCTACAAGGGACACTGCCCCTTGACTCCACTAGGGGCATGTTGATGTGTTTTTTATGACACACCGAACACTCTAGAATAAAGAGTCCAAAGACGCTCTATCCTCTCTTGAAAAACTACCTCGTATGCTAAGATTGCAAGAAATATCATACGACAATTCCAATGTTTCGTAAGTTAGGTGTGGACAAGCTCAATGGATGATGTGATATGCTGGTAACACAAAGGGACCTATGTTAGCAAATTGCTCAAAAGTAAGGACTTAGGTTGATTTGACGTTGAATGCTATACTATTTTTGGGATTGTTTTGATTTTGAGATTAAAAAAAAAGAAAAAAGGATGAGGGTTCAAAAGTCCTATACTAATCCTATGAAATCAAGAGACGGTAAGATTAAGTGAAACTAAGGAACAAGACTTTGTTTCGCCACAAAAACGACAACTACACAAAGCAAGTGCAATCTTCTAGGATTTGTGCTTAAGATTTTCTTACCAAGAATGATACCATCTAGAGAACAATATTATTCAAAGTAAGCAATTGAAGCATCCACATTATCAGCTCAGTCTAACTTTACGCATTGAAAGGAAATCATCCATCCAAAGAAAGTATGAGCGAAAGTTCCACGAATATATACTATCAATCTATCATTCATCTAACTTGCATTCAAATCAAATACTACTTTAATCTACTCTATATGGAAGAAAAGTATGGAAATAGAAGGATTCAAAGCAACTCATGCAATATAAACTTTATTCTCAAAGTAGTCTTAAGCAACAATTTCATAAATCTCTCTCCCATTGCAATGAAATGGGAAAACAAGAGTTTATATAGAGTTCAGAAACTAAAATAAATGGCCAAGATTAATTCAAAATCAATGGCAGAGATTAAAAGACAGTTACCCTAATTAGGGTTTCCCAAAACACAATCAGTGATCAATGAGTTAATAGTGAGTGAACTGGTGTGAAGAGCTATCCTTGGGGAGGCGCATCCTTATCCTATCGAGTGGCATTATACTGGATGAATCTGGAAACTATCGCGCTGACTTCCTCAATCGTGACAAGTGGCAACGCATTGACCTTGTATTCTAGCAGGTCCAAATCATCCGAACATTTTGCAAAGACAATTTCCCACCCTGATTCCTGCCGCTGGAAGGCATGCCAGATGGATAGGAAGTCGGTTGCCTTAGTCAAATTTTGCTTGAGGATTGGCCCAGTGGTGGTGAAGAAGATTTCTTGAACTCTGTGCTTCAAGTTTTCAAGCTGCATATTATTTGCCCAAACAATGTCCTCAAGTGCATCTGCAGCCACAAATAGAACCTTCTCTCGGATTTCCTTCGTCGTTTCCTCAACCCGGATAGTATCAGCCTTTACCTTTTCTAGGACTTCATTCTGTGTAATCAACACCATGTACCAGCTGTTGAAGTCATATGTTGCGCCTACTGCAATCACCTTTCCATCAACTAGTTCCTACTTCGGAACTCCTTTAAGTACTTTGAGACAAGGAATGATTATGTCTTGGATATCCTGAGCATTATCCCACGTTTCCGCCAATGCTTCAATTCTTGAAAGCAAAGAGGAGGTTTTCCCGTATGCCAACATAAGTTTTTCTACAAATACAGCCACTTCTTCACTTTTGCTAATTATCCACTCTTTGGTCTCCTTGGCTGTAGTCTTTTCCTCTTCAAAAGTCTCCTGGGAAGTGTTCATCAATGGAGGAGCCGCTGAGCTAGTTTGATCGAGAGGCTTGGCCAGATGCTGAATATACTCTTTTAGTCATTCAACCTCTCGTTTGTATTCTTTTTTCTTTGCTACTTCCTTTTCTAGCCTTGCCTTGATAGTAGCAAATGAATTATCTAAGTCTTCCACTTCCTGTCCTTTTGTGGTTGGGCCCAGATCGACAGTGCTGATGGCATATTCCTAAGGAGTAATTTCCTCCCTTGACTTGTCAACTGTCGGTACAACTTGGATTGTACGATGCCCTGCTTCATCTCTTTGGATAGTGGAGAATGTTTTGGCAGGCTTTCTTACATTGACTGCTTCCAATCTGGCCAAGAAATCGGCCATGTCATCTTCTTCTTCTAGAACTTCTTCTGGTTCCTTCATCTTCAATCTCTCTTTCAGCCAATCGGGGATAGTTGGTTGCTCAGTATCCTGTTCTTCTTGAATGTCCTGTCCACTCGGAATTTCTTGAATTCCTTTAAGGGCTGAAATTATTCCTTCTTCAAACTCACTATCTAAAATGTCAACTTCATTGTCAGACTCCAAAATATCAGTGCCCGTGGGAGATGGAGGCTCATCATCTTCTGGCTAAACAGGGATGGGAGAAGGAATCCTTATGTCTCCCAATGATTCATCAATGTCTAAAATTTCATTCACATTTGCGGACACAGCAGAATGAAGAGGCTCTGATCTCTGCTTCTTCCTGGTAGGTTCTTCATCTGCAATTTCTTTTCCTTTTGTCTCCTTCCTTTTCTTGGGGTTAGAGCTCTCAATTGGCTCATCACCTTGAGACGCACCAGCATTCGAAGAGTAAGATTTTGCTTCACCCATCAAAGTGTGTCAGAGCCACACCCTTCCGCCGTAGTTCCTTGATCTGCTGGTCTTCCCACCATTGCAAATATTTGATGACTAGCCTCATGAAGGTGGTCAAGTCTACGAGTTCCGGTTTTGACCATCATACGGGAAGAAGTGGTTGACTTTCATCAAAACCTGGCTATGTATACTTGCCATCATCTTCCAATTGATCTGGCACACGGAAGAGCTCAGTCATCCTGATTAGGCTGATAGGCAGTCTGGACCATAATCTTTTTCTAACATCAAATTCATCTATAGCATTAGCCCAGTAGTCTTCTAGATCTACCTTGTGTTTATACTTTATTCCATTCACGGTCCTAATGTGATGGTGAGGGTCAAAATTAGCTCTAGACCGATAGGACATGAATGGATACCATTGCATCTCTAGCCGGGCACCTTCAGCTGCCTGAGTCGATGGGCAAGATTCTTCCATATTTCCAATAAAGAACGGAAAAGTGACGGCTGCCTTGCTCTTTACTCTTTGGAAGTTTTGATAAGTTTCAAGCTGCCTGAGAACCTCCAGCAAGATCATTCTGTGGGTGGGATAAATTGGAAGCTTGAACGGATTCCTAGTGAATCCCTGAACTCTGATGTAATTGAATCTTGGAAACTGGATATACCAGGATCCATACTTGCTGATAAGACTTTTGGCTTCATGAGTCAGCCTTTGATGCATCCCTCCTTGTAATATCCTTGTGATGTACATCAGGAATGCATCATGCGCTCTTCTAAAGTGAGATTTGGCAAACAATTGCAATTGGGGGTAGCATTCATACACTTTGAATTCATTCTCTCTGTTGCCGACAATGCCTTTGCATATTAATCCGGAATATCTATAGGCTCTTGCCAATAGATAGATGACATAGGAACTCATATAGAACGATTTAGTCCTCTCCAAGATCATCAACTGCTCATGGATGTTGTCACTAATCATCCTCGACCAGTTGAAAATTCTAACTCCTGAGGTGATCTCATCGATGAAAAAGTACATCCATGTTTCGAATGGCACGCCTTGAGGACTACCCATTATTCTGTTCAAAAGAAAGATTATATCACCGTAGTCTTCTTTGAAGTCTATCTGGCGCAACTTCTTAGGCATCTTCTTTGCAGAAGCTCTTGGCTTTTCCAACCACGACTTGTTGATGTTGGTTGCACACTGATCTATCCGGTCTTCAAAAATTCCTCTTGCCTCTTCTTTGGTCTTATATGAAGTTCGGACGTAATGAGGAATGTCGAATGCTTCTTGGATTGCAGCTTCTCCGAGATGCGCCAAAATTCTTCAGTCAGGTGCAATGATCTGTCTTTCTTGTGGCTTGTAATGTCTGGCACATTCCACCATCAACTCAGCACACTCGACTGCCAGGGGAAATCTAGCAGCGTGAACAATTCCATTCTGCATCATCCGGCAGGCAATTGCTGTTGGCAGGACTTTATTTAATCCATACATCCTCTTTTTGAATTTCTCGAAGTCCACGTGTCCAAGGTCTATATCTGTGATGTTCTTCCATTTGGAGTTAATCTTTGATTCTTGTTGAACTCCTTTGCTCGCGAACTTCATCGGTGCTTTCTTCAAATATCCTCCATGGGTGGTTATCAACCTACAAGAAAAGAAAATATATTAAATTTAAGAACTTTCAATTATGATTTTTTTCTTTAAATTTTCTCCCTGAAAATTCTAACTTTCAGCTTGTTTGAAGGTTAGACTCTACAAAAAATCAAGTTGACAATAACAACACCTAGTAAATTTTTGGTGAGGAAGAGAGAAGTAAAAATGAAGAATTCCATCAAACTCTGGAATTATACTCTTTAGATGGAAATTCCACTTGAAACTTTGTGAACTTTGTCTTCGTTGCTTGAAAAAAAAACAAGCTAGCCTTCTGAAAATTTCGATCTTCAACTCAAAACTTCAATCTCTCTCTTCGCTCTTTATCTCGAAAAAAATCACTCAACCTCCAAAATTCCTATCTCTCTTCCTTACGAAATTTCTATCTCTCGAAAAATTTTATCTCTTAAAAAAATTTCTATCTCTTGGAATTCCTATTTCTCGTGAATTGGAGAGAGCTTAGCTTCTTCTCAAATTGAACTTGTGAGTTGAAAATGACTTGAAAATGCCTTATAAGGTTGAGAAATTTGATTCATTTAGCAGTTTCTCAAGTTCATCGAACTTAGACTCTTGTTCATCGAGGCAAGTTTCTAATTTTTTCACTCCTCATCTTTATCCAAAATCCTTAGATTTTCTCTGGAGCTCGAATTTTCCTAAGTGTTGGAAAATTATTAAAGGTTTAATATATGATTTTTTGATTTTCAACCTTTAATATTTTATTTATCCATGTATTTTTGTGTTTATCTTGGCGAATTTGATTTCATCCTTTTCTCTCCTTTTCTTCCCAAGTCCGGACTTTGGAGTTTTCCAGCCATATTTTCTTTATGGCGGACTTTGTCTACGTCTTGACACTTTTCCAAGTGATGGCAGACTTCTAAGTGAGCTTTCCACTATGCCTATCATCCTATGGCGGACTTTAGAGGTGCTTCTCCATGTGCTAGGCGGACCTTATAAATGTTTTTCCATTACCTATCTCCTTGGGGCAGACTTTCTTCTTTCTTTTCCATCTATCTCCAAGTGTTGGCGGACTTTGAAGGCTTTGTGACATTTCCCATTCAAGGTGAGGGCGGACTTGGGAGAGTTATTTCCAAGAGTAGGGTGGACTTGGGAGATGTTTGGACAAGTCATGGGGTGGACTTTAAGAAATTCCTTCCAAGATGCAAGTCGGACTTTCAAGCTTTCTTTCCATTGTCAAGTTCCAAGGTAGGTCAGACTTGGGATCAAGCTTGCCATTTCTCATCCAAGGCTGGGGCGGACTTGGCAAACTTCTTGACATCTTCCTTGGGCGCACTTCTTCAAGTTTATGCCATTTCAGCCATGAATGTTATGCCATGTGATCTCTATTCTTGCTTTTTACTCGCCTTTTCAATGATTTTTGCATTGATTTTCCAGATTTTTTCATTGCTTTTCATCTGATTTTTTATTGATTTTTGATCTAAAGGCCTGATTTTTGGTTGCTTTTTGATTGATTTTCTTGATTTTTTCTGATTTTTGCATGCTTTTTGATTCTAAAGGTGGAAACTTTGACTCCTAGCACTTTCTAAAAATAGAAAAAGCAAAAAGCAAACTTTCTAAAAATAGTAAATCCCAGATTAGTCCAAAAGTGCCAAAAATGAAAAAAGCAAAATCCCTAAAAAGTAGGAAGTGTCAAAATTGAGTGAAAGCACAGGCGATCCTCGTCTTCTGGGTCTTCTGAGCACTTCTGTGACGTTTAAGCACAGTTTCAAGCTTGAATTCTCCACTTGGCTCGAGTGATGACTGCAGACGCTGACTTGAAACTCTTGGAGTGAAAGAACTTATGAAATTGCAACTTAAAGCTAAACCCTAAAAGCAAACCACCGAGGGTCCCCATTTGCAATGGGGCGATGTGTGAATTAGGTCACAACAGGGCGCTACCCCCAGAACCCCGTGAGGGGCACTGCCCCTCGACCCCACTAGGGGCACTGCCCCTAGACCCCCACAAAGGGCATTGCTCCTCAACCCCATTAGGGAAATTACACTGAAACTTGAGATTATGGCCGCTGCATCATCTAGGACCAATGTTAGACACATTCATAGGAAGGATGCAGGCTCTTTTGAGCCATAGACTTCTAGTTATTGTTTTGAATCTTTTGATATTTCATATTTGTTTGGAACATTTGATGTCATGGATTTCATATTCCATGAGTTTTGTATACATTTGACTATATTTATATACCTAAGTGTGTTATTTCCTTCAACAACTCAGCTACAATTTACGTACTTTATACTTATGTGATTGATGTATACTTGTGTATGTGATCAAATTTGCTTCTATTTAATGATGTTATTGTGTCTTTAAGGTTTATTTAATAAAGGGTGCTTGAAACAAGTTTTAAATCCTTAAAAATCTCTACATTTCTAGGTTTTTTTCATTTTGCCGAGTCTAGGCGCTGAGTCCCGAGCCCCAAGTCAAATCACTCGAGCCGAGTCCAAGCCGAGTCCGAGTCTCGTAACTATGGGCAGTAGTGATAATGATATGATAATTTATCTCCAAAAGATTAACATTAAAACATTAGTATGAGAGAGGCATCAACCAGATTTAAAAATGCACATGTCCAGGTTGCAATTGAGAAAGGAGCAGCAGTCATAAATATCAGATAAAGGATGGGAATGTTTGTGGAACCACATAAGACAAAAGGAGCAGCAATTAAAAGTGAAATATATACTTAAATTACCTAAGTTAAAGTGAAATTAGAGATGACAAAATACAGCATTATAAAAGGCAACGGATATAGCATATAAGATTAAAAAAAAAAAAAGGCGTGCATAAGACAAAAGGGGGGAAAATAAGATGAAAATCTGAATACAGACAAAAATCAGGCAGCGATTACTTTCTAAAATGGAATTCATAATATGTAAGAAGGTGTCCCAATAATAAGACAAAAAATTGTATGGTATGAAGTAATAAAACAAGCATAAAGACCAGCGATTATATTGAGTAAAGACAAACTAAAAGGAAACGCTCATTTCAAGGAAATAATTATTAAAAGAGAGGCAATGATTCATTATAAAAAAATGCTTATTAAATAATAGTTGTTAAAGGAAGGCAGCGATCAAGTTTTTAAGTGAAAGGATGCGATTAAGAGGTAAGTTTGTTAATAAAAAGTGATGTCCATTCAAAAGGTTATCTCTATTTAAGAGATGCATCATTTCATTAAAGGTATAAGATATAAATTGTGAATGAGGATTGTGAAAATAAAAAAGTGTGATGAAAAAGACACATAAGGGTATCATAAATACACCAGCAGATCCACGAGCAGTTTTTTAAGAAGAATACACTCAGAATTTAAGATGGATTTGTGAAAAGTTAAAAGGTAGATTTATATGAAGAATTTATGGCAGAATGATAAGAAGACTTATGAGAGCTTATGTGCAGATCTATTAAAAGAATTATGAGCAGATATAATGCAAATTTGTGAACTATTTATGGCATATTTATAAAGAAGAGTTTATGCAAATTTGTGAAGCATTAATGAAGAGGAGTTTATGCAGATTTGTGAAACATTTATGAAGAGTTTATACAGATTTGGTGAAGGAATCATAATGTCCATCATCTGTTGAGGAAGCAACATATTAAGGGTGGAATCTTGTTTTGTTGTGGAAGTTAGGGCTTCTTAAACGAGAGATTGGTGTCTCTAGCCAAGTTGATACTTAGTTGTGGGGGTTGGTGCATCCAGTAGGTTGGTGCCTACGAATTGAGAGGTTGGTGCTTCTAGTAGGTTGGTGCCTACAAATTCAGAGGAGGGAGTTGGTGCTTCCAGTGGGTTGGTGCTCACAAATTGAATGAGGGGTTTGTGCCTACAAAGTTCGAAAAATAGATTTATATAAAAGCAATGTTTTTCCATGGTTTTCTCTCATAAGGGTTTCCACATAAATCATGTTCTACTACTTGTGTTGTGTAATTGTTGCATCTTATATTGTTGTTAGTGTGCAATTGATATGCTTGCGGTAATAAGTTTGAAAAAGTAAAGATTGTTGTTATACTGATTCACCCCCCCCCCCCCCCATCTCTTAGTATAACCGTGTGCTCATCAAGGTGCCCAAAATATCACTTACTAAAAATAGCAAACTACTAAACATAGTGTGTCCAAACTCCAAATTGGCCCAAAATGAGATGCATTGAAACAAACTAAAAATAGTAAGTGTTAAAAATAGCAATATTGCCCACCAAGGCCTAGAAAAAACCTAGAAAACTCTCTGGAAATATTTGCATACACTTCTAAAAATGCTGACACGAATCCTCCAAAGGTCTTGGAACTCTCCCAGCTCACTTGGAAGCCTACGAAAAACCATAGAAACTAGCCAATACTCACAAAGCAACATGGCGTAAAAATGGGGACATTACAATAGTGCTCAAATTTCTAACTACAATTGTAGAGAGAGAAACAAATATGTTCCATTCACTATAGGTGAGCATGCTTAACAAGTCTACTTGGAAAAGAAACAAAGACAAGCAAGGAGAAAATGTATAAGGTAATGCGCAAATTTCTTCACATTTCTTGCAAATTGTTCAAAAAATTTCACACCCACTTGTTGTATAAAGCAAGGATAGGTGTGATAGCTTGTTGTATGAGGGATTATATTGTCTAGCAATAGAAGCAAAATAGGCAACATGGAGAACTTTTAGGAAACATTCTTCAATGTTGTAGTTATGTATGTTTTGGCAATATGTTGTTGCGAAAGTGAAATTTCATGTTGTTTGTATGGAAAAGTAGAGGGAAAGCATGTATAGATGGGAATTTGGGAACATGGACAGAACCATGGAAATTTTATTTGGGTATTGTAAGCATGTTTATTTCCTTGATTTGAGAATGAGCAACAATATGACGTGTTTTCTGGTTACTATAAGCATGCACAGTTTCATTCTATGGCAATGTAAATTGAAGCAAGTTTCAAGTCTCTCTTGTTGTTCGATATGGCAAGAAAAGGAAAATATTCGAGCTTGTATGGACAAGGAAGGAACCTCAATGAGCATAAGGATAGCCACGAGAATAACATTGGTGGTTTTCATTATTGCATTGTGCTAAAAAATCTTATCACATTTGCAACATGTGCATAGTTGTAGGAAGAGGTCCATTTTTCAAATTTACTATAAATATTGTAAAAATGTAAGGCCTTCATTGTAAGAACAACTTTTTAATAGCTTTCAGAACATTGTAAAATGAAACCCAAAATACAAAGAGGACCATTCATGGAAACAAGAGTATTTTTTGCATTCTATGTTCCACGACATTTCTAGGACAAGGATAGTGGAGAATGATGGGATGTGTTTTAGGGACAATAGTCTAGGAGATCATTTTTTGGGATGCAATATATATTTATTCAAATATATAAGATTCAACCTTTCTCAAATATCATATTTCAAAAAGATATAAAATATTAGGCTACAAAAGTACATAGTATATTTATAGAATAATTAAGGAGAAAAAAGAATGTATACTTAGTAACTATAGCAGACACTAACTTTAGTAGAATAAATAGAAGCATTATGCATATGTGCAAAAACATATTCCTTTTTCTAAAACTACTGTTTGGGCATGAGCCTTAAGCAATTCTTATTGAGCACACCATGATTATTATTTAAGAAATTTTGGTTACCAAATAAGAGGTTTATATGAATCATAATTGTTGAATTATAGTTTTGAATTTGACTTAATTATTTATATGTTTCCAATGAAAAATAATCTAATAATGACTAATGTGTTTATTATCTTAATAAATGATTAATTTAGATTATAATGCAAGTTAATGCCCTCAAAGTAATGATTTTCGAATAATGTTTGTTTAGATTCTAATTAGAGTAATGTCTCCAAACCAATGGTTTAATATTATTATATAGATATTAATGTTTATATAGAGTTACGATTCCTTGGATTATCTTGTTAAGCACAATGCCTTGATGACTTGGTTTGAGTGTGCAAGAAATTGCTAACAAGGACAAGGCCAAACCTAATAGAGGGGGTATTCTATTTCATGAGAATTCCTTTGGTGTTTGGTGATAGTGCATAGCATGAAACAAGAGCAAGGAAAACAAAGAAGCTAGGTTTCGATCACTAGTACACCGAGAGTAATAGAATTGCTTGAAACAATTGACATACATTGAAATTGAGGATTATGCACCTAAAATAAATGAACCTGAACTATCAAAGAAATTTGTCAAAATAGAGGTGCAAGGGAAATGGTGAAAACACCAACTTATACATACCATTGGAAGGATAGCCAATTTGAAGAAGCCAAGATTTTGCATGACCTAAAAAAATTGAGGAATGTTATGATTCTCATGGTTGAGGAAAATAATCCTAGACAAGTATTATAAAATTTAATGGGCCACTAAGATCAACTAATAAAATGGGCAAGGAAGGAGTTCACGAATTCACTATAAATGCCAAGGGAGGCTATTGGATTGGGCTACTGAAGTCATGAGAAAAGAGCACAAGTACAATAGATAGCTAAAGAAGGATTGATAAGGTATATGTATGTGTTGATCCTAGTGATATTAAATCTATGAATATAATTTATGTCTGCATGTAATCATGTTTCTTGATTAATGTAATAAAAATACAATGACAAGGATACTTCATGAGCTAAGATAAATGAATATTGATCAATTTTTTAGGCCTCAACAAATTGGTTGAGTCACCACTAGATTAGAGAGAAGAGCTCTGTTGGTGACCAAAGTTGTGGATCCCAAATCCCTAAAATTGGGTCTTTTCCTCAACACGAGGGGTGTCAAAATTAGGAAGAAAACCACAAACTTATGATTAGGTTTGTGAAACTAAGGGCCAAATATTGAGGCAAGTAAAACCTCCTTTGACTTTTCATTCTACTAGACCAATGAGGGCTTCCCTAAGGTGCTCAAATAGATAAAACTACAAGAAACAAGTATTTACCTTCATATAAACCATACTGAATGTATAGTATACCCCAATTCCGGTTTTCACTTCATACCTATATGCTGGTTTGAACATTCAAGGTAAAGCACCTTAAAAATAAATAGATAAAATACCATAAAATTGTCTAAGAATGATTTTTGATAGCCCCTAATACTATCATACACATTTAGACATGGCAATTGAAGCACATTGGATAAGATTAAGCTGAAAAGATGTTTAAATTAAGTTGTTTTGAGTGTGTTGGAATGATGGGAGATGAAGTATCTGGTAGACAGATGCCTATATCTAGTTGGGAAACAAAGTTACAAATTCATATAGAAAGATGCAATGATTGAAACCATTTTGTGACACCCTTAATGTAGGTATCACTAAAGACTATTATATCTTTTTGAATACATAAGAAAACTAGGTTCTACACATACATCGGAGAAGATACCAAAATTTGTAGAATATTAAATGAGTCTTCTAAGTAATTCATGGATGAGCATTTCTTTTATTATCTTGAAAAGATAACTTGCAAAATCTTTGCAAGGATTTTACAATCATCTATCTAGTGTGATGAGCCCAACTAGCTCCTCTTCAAACCCCTGTTCTTTTAATTATCTTTTTGTGTTCTTTTGAGTTTTTTAAGAAAGTTTATAGAGAGAAATAGAAGGGGCGCAGCATATAATTGCTCATAGAACTCAAAACTGAGCTAGAATTGACAAAATGAAATTGCAGAAGGTATTAAATAACCATAACAATGAGATTGCATGTTTCAGACATACCCGAAATGCTTCAATTTTTTTATATAAGAAATTATTCCAGTTTGCCAGCCAAGAATGGTGAAAACTGATGAAATCTAGTGTAGAAGGCTACAACATGGAATCTCCAGCCTGAAAACTGAGGCAAATGCACTGTAGGAGATAGACGCCAAAGAAGAAGAAGAGAAACCCTTAAGATTGTAGGCGTTTCTCCCTAAAACTCAAACGCCCTTGCTATTAAGAGCCATGCACTCCAAGATGAAAACACGTCCTCAACCAAGAAAGAACGGCCATGAAACTGTAATGTCCTCCAGAAGGTGATTGATGCCAATCCCTCAAACCCTTCTGTATTTTATTGAAATCTACTGAATACTATATAGAAAATCCTGATTAAGCACTGTAGAAACTTCTGAATTGAAGCCCCTGTTGTAGCAATTGTTCAATTGATCTTTCACAGTCTCACAATTACAGATCTGTGAAGAGTTATCATTCTCCAGAGATAAAATTCCTAAAACCCTTGTCTCAGAGAAAACCCACGCTCAACAAAGCCAAGAGGAAATATCAAATAATCAATAATCAATAATGAGTTTGATTTCTCCTTTGTTTGCATATAAAGCCAAAAGGCACGCATCCCAAGGAAATGACGCCACTTTCTCATTAAAATACATTTAAATTTATTTTTATTACTTTTCAATAGTTAAGTGAATAAATAAATAGTGCCCCTTTTGATAAAGTGTTTAATATTTCACTTAAATAAATTTAAGTGATTACTTTATTATAAAATCAAGTTGACTTTATAATATTCCGTAAAATAAAGTAAAACACTTTAATAAATTGAAATATTAATATCTCGCTCATAACTCAATGTATTGGCGTGTCGTCAGAAGCTGTCAAATCCTGAACTGCCAAGGCATGCTGTGAGCCAATCACTGAACTCCGAGGATGAGAACGACAAAGCCCACCAAATAAGGCCACTGACTCTCTAACCAAACCTGTTAGCCTACGAGAATCTGAGTAATAGGCTAACCACCATCAAACATGATCATGCCGAAAAAGGGGACATTACAGTCCGCCCTCCCTGAAATTGCTTGTCTGCAAGCAATCTCAACAACAAAGAATCAACCACTCCACCAGGATCCCAAGGATAGAGCCGTGAAATGTCCCTACTGTCTTCAACTATCTCCTATAACTCCTATATCTGATCAACTGGATCATCATGCTGTACCCTGTCAATTTCAACACCATTTGATACAAGAGAGAGAAACTCACAAGGAAGCAAGTCAAGCTGCTGACAACACCTGCTCCCCAAATCTGAACGAGATATGCTATCATCCAACATGTCTAATACATGCATACCAGAACTGTGAATCCTAGGCAGATCATGTACATGATAACTGAAAGTGAAACTGTGTAGATTCCTGACCATGTACACACTATGAACCTCCTCAACAAGCTCTGTCTGAAATCTCAATGCACTGACGGAATCTCTGATACTATGATCGAAGCTCACCCCTAAACTAGGGTCAAGAGTGGAATGAGCATCCACCTCAAAGAGCAGATTATCACAAGACAATGTAGCATCCGCCTCATAAAGAGGATTATGTACAAACTGAGCCTCATAATTGTACTGATCCCAATCAAACACCTCTGACCCCATGGAACTAGAAGCAAAATGATAATCCTCCTGAATCATCTCATGCTCCTCCTCTAGAATCTCCTGTTCTATCTTCTCACTTTTTGCATTGACGAGAATGATAGATCGCATACTCCCATCCTTAAAACCAGCTTGCTGGTCCGTTAAATCAGCAATGTCATCACCCTCATAAAACCACTCCATTTGTCTATTTGTACCCTTAGGCTTAAGAGGACAATTGTGGTTTTGGTCATAAGGAGCTTTGCAATATTAACATAGCTTCCTTTTACGCAAATCATTTATTGTTTCTCGGTCCAATGGAGCTGCAAACTTCATTTTTTCATCAACATTTTCTGATTTCTTAGATTTTGATTTGCTATCACTATAGGATGAAGATGCTTTTGCATTTGAAGTGAACTTACCACGTGAAGCTGTGAGTTCCATGCTACGAGCTTTTCTCATAGCTTCGTGCAAGGTAGGCAGATCGAATGCCTTGATCCAACCTTTCATTGGCTCATGGAGACCTTCTACAAATAGAATGACAAGTCTCCTCTCTGAGATTCCGGTAACCATAACAGAGAGTTTCTGAAACTCACCAATATAAGACTCCAAGCTACCCAACTGCTTCAGCTGAGCAAGGTCTCTGAAGTAAAGTTCTGGATCACGCTTGTCAAACCTCTCAACCAATCTGTCAGTGAATTCCTGGTAAGAAGTGATCCTATCATGATGGAGTGTGACCATGCCATGGTGCCACCAGTCATGTGCCACGCCATCCAGGTGAACTGCTACAAATCTTATGGCATCCTCTTCTGCCATTGGACGTAATGTCAAAAAAGTGTCTAGTTTGCTCACCCAGGCCCGAGCTGTGACCTTGCCACTGCCATCAAAATTAGTTAAAGTAAGTTTGTTGGTAGCCTGCCTTAGATCATTATACCTGTTTTCAGGCCTCCCATTTGTCCAGTTCCTGCCATGCTCTCTTTTCTCGCTCAGAAATCTGTCGAAGTTAAGGTGATCCTTAACTCTTTGGGGCAAAGCATCCCACTCATCATGCTGTGTCATGATGTTATCTGCAAAATTCACTTCACCTCCCTCAGCCACATTCTCCTCAACAGGATCATTTCTGATAAATGTTGGCCGAGTAGGCCTATCATAGGTGCATACTGGAGTAACTGTCCTCTGTCTATCTCCATGTACACTACCTTCCTGATCTGGATCCCGATTCGGCCTTCTCTGAATGCTCAAATTCTAGACGTTGGTACTTAGCTGCTAGAGGATGTTCGCCACCTGTTCCTGTCCTGCAACAAGGCCTCGCAGTACATCTCTGGCCTCCCTGTCCTCGTCATTAAGAAGGTTCCTGTATGGTCCTTCCTCATCTTTGTCAACCATGTTATCCAACTCTAAATCTTCCTCCTGTTCATCAAACGAAAATGCTGAAAATGGTTCAAAAGTACTTCTCTGATAGCCAGGACCCCTGCGTGAGTAGTACCTGTCAAACCTGTTCTGGTGTGACCGCATAGAAACTGCTAACCCTACAGGCTGGCAGGATCAGAGCTCTGATACCACTGTGATGAGCCTAACTGGCTCCTCTTCAAACCCCCGTTCTTTTAATTATCTTTTTGTGTTCTTTTGAGTTTTTTAAGAAAGTTTATAGAGAGAAATAGAAGGGGCGCAGCATATAATTGCCCATAGAACTCAAAACTGAGCTAGAATTGACAAAATGAAATTGCAGAAGGTATTAAATAACCATAACAATGAGATTGCATGTTTCAGACATACCCGAAATGCTCCAATTTTTTTATATAAGAAATTATTCCAGTTTGCCAGCCAAGAATGGTGAAAACTGATGAAATCTAGTGTAGAAGGCTACAACATGGAATCTCCAGCCTGAAAACTGAGGCAAATGCACTGTAGGAGATAGACGCCAAAGAAGAAGAAGAGAAACCCTCAAGATTGTAGGCGTTTCTCCCTAAAACTCAAACGCCCTTGCTATTAAGAGCCACGCACTCCAAGATGAAAACACGTCCTCAACCAAGAAAGAATGGCCATGAAGCTGTAATGTCCTTCAGAAGGTGATTGATGCCAATCCCTCAAACCCTTCTGTATTTTATTGAAATCTACTGAATACTATATAGAAAATCCTGATTAAGCACTGTAGAAACTTCTGAATTGAAGCCCTTGTTGTAGCAATTGTTCAATTGATCTTTCACAGTCTCACAATTACAGATCTGTGAAGAGTTATCGTTCTCCAGAGATAAAATTCCTGAAACCCTTGTCTCAGAGAAAACCCACGCTCAACAAAGCCAAGAGGAAATATCAAATAATCAATAATCAATAATGAGTTTGATTTCTCCTTTGTTTGCATATAAAGCCAAAAGGAACGCATCCCAAGGAAATGACGCCACTTTCTCATTAAAATACATTTAAATTTATTTTTATTACTTTTCAATAGTCAAGTGAATAAATAAATAGCGCCCCTTTTGATAAAGTGTTTATTATTTCACTTAAATAAATTTAAGTGATTACTTTATTATAAAATCAAGTTGACTTTATAATATTCTGTCAAATAAAGTAAAACACTTTAATACACTGAAATATTAATATCTCGCTCATAACTCAATGTATTGACATGCCATCAGAAGTTGTCAAATCCTGAACTGCCAAGGCATGCTGTGAGCCAATCACTGAACTCCGAGGATGAGAACGACAAAGCCCACCAAATAAGACCACTGATCCTCTAACCAAACCTGTTAGCCTACGAGAGTCTAAGTAATAGGCTAACCACCATCAAACACAATCATGCCGAAAAAGGGGACATTACATCTAGCCAATTGATCAAAGATACATCTAGAAATTAACACAATGTGCATGGAAACACTCAATCAAAGTCAATTCCATTCTTTAAACTCATTCTTCAAAGATAACAATGAATTCATTACAAATTTGTGATGACCCCAAATCATTACAATGCCAAAATATCTTTACCTAGTACTAGAAAATGAAAACCCTAGGGTTCTACTGTGCAAATTTCCTCTTCTATTATGCTTCTATCTTTTTCTTTTCATCAACCTTTAAACAATGAAATTTTGAAAATTTATATTCTCATTGCAAATTGCAGTCGAAGAGATGGAAGTGTAAAATCTGCCTGAAATCTCGAAACACATGCCCGCAAGAAATATTGGAAGTTCAAAAGTCACCAAAATAATAATGGGTTCCCATACCTCTTACGCATCACTCCTCTATGGTTTGCCACATGCAATCATTTGCAAGCATGTTTGGTTGTATCGCTAGGGCATGGAAAAACATTCTTTCTTACTACATTTGCCCATCGCATTAATGGAGCTTTTGGTTTGGCATGGTAGGGCATGGAGAAAATCTCTCAAAAACTATTGAGAAACCCTTGAGGGTTGAGCACCATTCATTTTGGTAGCTGACAAGTCCTAGAATGGCAAGAGGGTTGGTGGGAGGAGTGTGCCAATTCGCTGGGTTCTTGGTCATGCTGGAACAACGATGGGAGTTCAAGAATGCAAGGTGCTTGAGGATATGTGCAAAGGTGTAGAGGAAGCCCTAAATCGCAAGTATGAGGAATGCAAGGTAGAAAGGAGGCAGTAAATTGGAGACCTTGGGGAAAATGGAACAAAGTGCAAGGGTTACAAATTACTTGAATTTCTAAACTCCAATGAGAGAATGGATGACAAGAAATTGGAGACCTTGGGGAAAATGGGACAAAGTGCAAGGGTTACAAATTACCTGAATTTCTAAACTCCAATGAGAGAATTTGGATGAACAAGGATATGATGAGGGTGTGAAAACGTTCCAAGGACCCCCAAAGTCTGAGCTCTGAGGCAAGAAAGAATAGGGAAAGGGTTGGGATCTGGGACTTTAGGAGAACTCCAAAGATTATGAGTTCCCTTGAAAGCCTAAAGTCCAATGGGGAGATGGACATCGTAGCTTGAGACCCGAAAGGGAATGGGGACTGAGGGCTGATCAATTGATACAACCAAGGTTTGAGGTTCTAGAGGGAGCCAAAACCATTGAAAAATGTGGAAAGGTCCCCGAAACCCCTTAAATTTCGGGGTTCGGGGAGAATAGGGATGTCGAGGTTTGTAGAGAATAGGGATATCGAAGTTCAGGAGAGGGTGGCACCAAGGCTTGGGGTTTTGAGAGAACTCAAAAATTTGAGCCAAAGGGGAAGAAGCAAATGTTCAAGGTTTCAAGGAAACTTGGAACTTCAATACTTGGTGCAAAAGTGCCAAGTCCCCCCAAAATTCTAAAATCTTGAGAAAGAAGGCCTTAAACTCCCCACCCATAAAATAAACATACACAACTCAAATTTTCTCATACACCTCAAATTTTGAACGGAATAACTTCAACCATAAATTCATTATGCCCCCCTAGAAACTTCAAACACAAGACCCCCAAAAGATATAGGAAGACTTCTAAAAGACATAGAAAGACACCAGGAAATCAAGGGACCAGAGAAACCAAAGAACCAAGGACCAGGTGTAAATTTCCTTGAGATCCTCGAAAGTTTAAAAAATTTCCCAAGACATAATTTCACAAGGGTAAAGGTCAAGTATTGCTAAACATTGACCATATAAATACCCCACAAACAACATCCATGTGTCTACCTCTATTCTGAAAACCTTTTCTCACTTGTTGCCATGAAGTCAAATTGATCCTTTTACAAATCACACACTCCGAGAAACGCAATCATTTGACTTAATAGTGGATGAATGATTTGGTTTTTATTCACCATCACCTTTTGCCTTTGGCTCAAGAAAATATGAGGATAGAATTTTATTTTTTTTTGTAATTTGTAATTATAATATTTATTTCATATACATCAACAAACTTATGTTTCAATTTGATTATATCAAGAGGCATCAAGAATTCAGCTAATTGATCTTGATGAAATTGATTTAGATTCAAAATGGATAACAAAAAAAGGAGCCACTTTTTGATGATGGCCACTTTTTGATGATGAGAACCTAGCTATTTGAAGGATGTATATGATGGATGATAGACCAATAAATAGTGAGTGTTAAGAACTCAAATAAAATAATAGATGAACTCAAGTATATTCAAAATATAGGTCAAACCCTTGAGGTAGGGCAATGCCATACAACACTCCTTATTGGAAGAATCCACTCCACACTATATTTCCCTATGAGATCCAAACACCTACAATAATCTTCACATGTCTCACATGCTCCTCTTGCCTATATTATATAACAATCAACTACCTACCACTACCACCTACCCACATATGTGGGATAAATAATTTTGTTCTAATTAGTTAGTGTGATGACTTACAAAACATATGCACCATCCTTTATTTATTCCCACCTAATACACCATAATATTATATCCCTAAGTAGATGACCTTCCATCCCCCTTATCATGTTCCATCCTCAAAACATGAGAAGAAGCCAAAAAAGAAAAATGCTACAAATCATTACAAATATGATGTCATGCCCTATCATCTAACCATCCATATGCGACCTTCATGGTGGGTTTTGCTTGATTGTAGTTATATCCCAACCTTGTTCCATATTTTTTTGTACCACTCTAGTCCAAATATTCTTCATAGTAATTCCTCCTATGCCTCTATAAATACCAATTGCTTCTATGATGCAACTAACTTTTGTAGCTTCTCCTTTGAATCCATGTAGTACCTTGTCTCCATGATTGTTGCTTCTCACAATGATATAGATGTTTATAATGTTGAATCCTTTGCTATCTCTAGAACCTTCTTTGATTCTTCACCCCATTTTGCCACTTATTTGGTTGGCTCATGAAGGTGTAATGTCCCCTTCTCAAGAGTGAGAGTTGGCAGAGGCCCTTAGCCTATTTAATTCCCATAGGCTAACTGAGATGTTGTTAAGGGTATATTTAAATTTTAGTTAAATTAAATTTGTTTTAAATTATTAATTTATGGGAAACTTTGATTTAATTAATTATTTTTATAAAAGTGACTTTTCTACAGCCCAAAAGTGAATTAAAATTAAAAGGGGGCACTCTATGAGAAATAAATTAAAAAAATTCTTGAAAGTTCAAAAGTGATATAAAAAGGGATTGCAAAGGGAAATTATCTATGTTCCACTACGTTTCAGGGACGGGGATGGGGGGACAACAAGGGATGCATTTCTAGGACGTCCCCTAGGGGGCCATTTTTAGTGGACAAGGGATGGCAATATACAAATTATATATATATATGTATGAATATTTCAAAATTTATTAATATATTATAGAGAGGGAAAGAGAGAGATATGTCAATAACTGATAAGAACAATATCAATATGTAAATAAATCATGAGAGCAGTAGTATAACAGCATAATAAATGTTAATAAAGCATTATAACAGCAGTCTCAAACATCAATAAAACCATGGTCTATCAATATCCAAATGTCTCAAATATGTATCCAAAAGTCTCAAAGTTCAAACATGAAAATACTAAATACAATAGTCTATGAAATTAAGCCTCATTCGGACTATAAATATCCAAAGACTTGGAACTATCTGAGTCACTATCATCCTCTAGAAAAAGTGGATCATCCAATGGTAGCCCAACTAGTCCTGGTTGCACCTCCTCATCAATTTTCCTAACATCCTCAGGACCAACATCCCATTGTGCTACTGGAGTCTGTCGATACTCAGTAGTCTGCCAGTCCTGAAGTCTCAAGGCACTATGAACTGCAACTAATTTCTCAGCTTGTTTTGAAGTAAGTATATTTCTCTTAATGGAGTGGAGGAAACCATAGGTGGACCAATTCCTCTCTACAGCAGAGGAACTAGCAATCTATGAGATAAAACGAATGGAAATTTGTTTCAAATATGGTGTGTCCTTCCCATGAAATTTCCACCATCCAATGGGGTTGTTTTGTGCAATGGTGTCCCTATCCATCCTAACCTCTGATTTTCTGAATGCAAGACCCTGAAGATTAGCGAATTGAAGCCACTGCTCTCTAAGAATGGTTGCCTACTCGTTGGTATACATTTTACGAAGGGTTGTTGTAAGCATTCGGCCAAGTCTAAGTACATACCACTTTGGATTAAGAGCATAGGTAAGCATATGAAGAGGGGTATTCATTGCGTTCCACCTCTTTGTCACAATAGGCCTAATATGGTCCTTATAAAATTGCAACTCAGGATCCTTTTGATGAATAGCTTGCTTCATTTGGTCAAGCATGCTATCAAAAGTCTCATATATCTCTCCCAAGCTAGGAGAGTCTGTATCTGCATACCGGATTACCCCCACAGCTGGTGATATGAAAGATCAAATATACCTACAAGCAACAAATTAAAAATTAAAACTTTTAAAATACAAAGTAATTTAAGTAAAATAGAGTATAATAAATTCAAAAACAATTTAAATTTTTAGATTTCTTACTTTATATTGGCCCACCAAGTGTCATTAAGTACTCTTTCTCTCACTTCCTTTCCTTCATTTGTCTTTGATAGAGCCCACTTTTTCCAATCTCCACAAACAACCATGACTTGTAGAGCATCCTGGACCTCCAACATCCTCTCCAACAAAATATTGTAGCTAGCATATCTAGTCTCAACTGGTTTGAGGAATTCTTTCTTTGAATAAGACCGGAATAGTGCAAGTGAAGTGTGATGGTTACATACAAACATTTGTATGTCTCTAGCCTTTGCAACTACTGCCTTCACCCAATCTATCTTTCCAATGACTTTCAAAGCATTATTCAAAGCATGTACACAACATGGACTCTAGAAAATATATTTGTAAGCAATCTCAATCATCAAACCAACTAGCTTACAAACACGAACTGAATTTGTCACAACCTGCACAACATTAGAAGGCCCAACCTCCTCTATGACCTCCCTCAAAATGCCAAACTGAAAATCAACGTCCTTAAGCTTCCCAGAACAATCAACAACTTGAAGAAAGTATGAACCAATAGGGCATGTAACAGTAACATTAATGAGTGGCCTATGTCAAATATCAGTCCACCCATCCATGACAATGGAATAGCCAGTCCTAATCCATGTTTGCCTCATCTCCTCCATCATCATGGTAGCTTTTGAGTATTGTTTGTCAAGGAGGGAGGTACACAATCTATGTTCTCTAGGGGGCATAAGAGGGTCCAACTATCAATATTTTTTTCACCATATTTTTGAAATAAGGTGACCTTGCCAAATGAAATGGAAGAGAATCTACATAAAAGAATTTGGCCATTACATCACCAACGTGCTCACGTTTTTGCACATTCATTAACCCCATGAATGTTCTTCTTCCCTTTATCACAACACTCTCCTATTGATACATTGGAAGAGGCATGCAAATTAGTTAATGACTGTTTTTTATTTTGAATGGTAATGATTTGGTCATCACTTACTTCATCCAACTTTGCAAATTCAAGCCGCTGCTTCAATGTTATTGCCTCACAAACTCTAACACCCTTTCAACTATCACCCACTAGATGGTCTCTAATCCTAGTATAGCTCCCATGGTAATGAGTTTGGCAAAAATGACAAAGCCATTTCTTGCTGCCCCCTGAATTTTTCCTCTTGTTGGTGGTCACATCTGTGGCAAACTGACGCAATGGTTTCTTGTGGTTGAAAGGTCCTTTTGCAAACCTTTGAAGAGAGGGTGTAGGGCATGCATAATGGTCTATAGAAGCTGGGGTTGGATTTTCAGAAGTAGAAAAAGGGTCTATTGACATTGTGTTAACTTCATTTTCACTGTCATTACCCTCATGACTATCGCTACTATTGTGGCTGCTCATTTTGTATGTATTTTTTTATGGTTGAAAACTTGAAAGTCTGAAACCAAATCAATGAAAATATTTTTCAATCTACAAACTCACTAGCAAGGTAAAAACTTAGAAAACTATAAAAAAAAGTTGGCATACCTTGGCTGTAGCTTCAAACTTGCAACTGGGAACTTGTTGTAGACTTGAAGCAAAACAAAAATCAGTCCAATATCTCCTCAAATCAGCCCAATCTATCCTCTATATCATGTCAATCTCTTCTCCAACAAGCAAACTCTCACAGCAAGGAGGACAAACTGAGAAAATGAAAGAGCATAATGGTGGGTGAGTTTATGTTTTCATTTTGTTTTATGATCTTTTGGCATTTTAGGGTTCAAATTAGGGTTGGACGTCATTGTGGGCCCCCCACGTCCCTAAACAGCAAAAAAAAGAATTAAAAAAAATAGTTTTTTATGTTCTTTTAGGTGTTGTTTGTTTACGTTTCGGGTCATTTCCTACTGTTTAGCCTAGTTCGAGGATGGCAAGGGGACGTCCCCTTTGCATCCCCCCATCTTGGGGACAATTGGGGACGGGGACAACCCCTTCTAGGACAGGGGACATGTCCCCGTGTAACACAAGAAATTACTAATGTTACAAGAATCACCAAGACTCGCCTATACTTGACGAGTCTCAAGTCCAGTGACCCTCGATGAGTCTGGGAGACTCGGCTACTGAGTACTTGCAAGACTCATTGAGTCTAGGAGACTCACTAATTCTAGGTGAGTCTTGCAGGGTAGCCTCAACCATTTTAGTTACTTTAAAAAAAAAACTTTACAACTTTCAATGCTTGTTTGGTCTATGACATGCCCATCTAGGATTTAGAAAAAAATATGAAAATGGTGTGTTCCATGAAGGCCCACATGGATTGGAAGGTCTTCATTTGGTCTTTGTCGTAGGGGCTCTACCCCTCGACCCTGCCCTATATCATGACAAGGAGCACGCCTAAGCCATTGCCCCTGGACCTTGTGAGGGGTGCTGCCACTTGACCCTACTAGGGGCACTACCCTCAAAACCCCGCAAGGGGAGTTGCCCCTCAACTTCGTTGGGGTGTTGCTCCAAAAAACCCATCAAACTATAAGTCTAAACTCTAACCAAGTAATAGTCAATGATGAATCATGATCATAAAATCTACAAAATACATATCCCCTGTTGCAAATCTCTACATCTTCACAATCAAAGCCACAATCAAGGATTATCTTATTTCATACATTAGACAACTTGTTTAGTATACAAGAACTACCATAGGCAAAGATGGCATGGTATAGTTATTGTTATTTTGGATACAAGTTAAGTCATAGTTGGCAGGAAATATCATTTTCATGATGCAAAAATGTATCAATCATGCCCTACACAGACAACTCATAGAACAATCCCATCTATTAGTATCTTATCTAAGACCAGACTAGAACATAACCATTTATCTTTTTACTTAACCATTCCTTTGTTAGTTAATGAGCTTGACAACAAAACATGCAATCTAGAAGGCTTCAATAAAACTTTAATAATAAATCCCTCACTTGAATATATATACTAGTCATCGAGACACAAGCAAATATCATAGCTACATCATCATCCAGGACCTATCTTAGGCATGCATGATTTTCCATGATGTTGGGATGAGTAACGGAGGCTCTTCTAAGCCATAGACTTATATTTTTATTTTTGATATTTGTTTTGATGTCATGGATTTCATAATCCATGAGATTTGTATACATTTGACAATATTTATAATTTTAAATCTATATATCTTCCAATGTTGTTTCCTTCAGCTAAAAATTAAAATTCATTTTTATACTCACGTGATTGATGTATACTTGTGTATATGGTCAAAGTAGCTTCTATTTGATTAGTTTATTGTGTCTCTAAAGTTTATTTATCAAAGGGTGCATGAAACAAGTTTTGAATCCTTAAAAATCTCTATATTTCTTGGTTTTTTCAATTTGTTGAGTCTGTGCATCGAGTCTGAGTTCGAGTCAAAAATCAGCTTGCCGAGTCCAAAGCGAGTCCAAGTCTTGTAACACTAGAAATTACACATCTTTTGGTCATTCATTTTCTCATTGCGAAATTTGGGCAATTTTCTCTAGCAAAACCCTAGGACAAAAACTCTAAGGATAAACACGTTTCAGAAAGGAATTATTCCTAGCCAATTTGAGTGGGTTCAATCAGGTTTCACCAATGTGTGAAAGAGATTATAGAGTTAAAAGAAAATTGTAATTGAAATTTTCAATTTTCAAAAATTCCTCCAGTCTATTCAGGAATTATAGGTAAAGGTTTTTGGCTAATATTTATATATTTGCAAATTTAATAAAGATTGGGAGGCAAAGATTGGTGCATCCAACATAGCCATCCTTCCAACTGCTATACATAAAAAAAACTAAAAAAATAATAAATCCAAGATGGGGTCAATACAAATTAGGGAGGTGTGGAAATGTTTAACTAGGTTGGCACAACTTTTGGCAGCTTAGTAACAAACAAGTTGAGTCGTAGAAGATTGAAGTGAGCTGCTCACTTGAAAAGGAGACATAGAGGTTTAGGAGGGTGACATGGAGCTCTTTTCTTCCAAGCAACATTAATTATTCGAAACATGAAAAAACTCTTGGTCGCTCTTTTTAAGAGATTCGTAGGAATTGTATAAGGTGATGTGGGTTGCATATTGAAGAGACATTGAAGTGAAGGGGGAGTGCAATGCTCAATTACAGTGTCGTGGGACCCCGAGCTCGATCATAGTTGTTGAGTAGCAAAGGGTATGAAGAAAAAAAGCTGCTATTGATATCTGGTGACAAATCCATGGCTACAAAACAACAATATTACAAATCGATGCAAAGTTAGAGGAATGAAATCACCTTGTATTAGCAATAATATTACTTTAGTCAAGTGCTACAACAACATTTATTTCAGATTTAAGGTCAGAACTGTACTTATTGCCAGTACTATATGACTGATAAATTGATGATTTATATCATTGTATAATGATTATATATTGCAATTAAAATATGGTGTTTGTTTATAAAATGCTATATTAGTTTCATTCTATCAAACATTTAAACATTTACCTCAAAGAAAAGAAACAATTCCCTATAACATTTATTCCCTATGACATTTCATCAAACTAGTGCATAAAAACTATTAAATATAGACCAGCTTATTGCATAAGGGAAATATTCATTTTCTCTTTTTTATTTTCTTCTTGTTCCTCTTACTCTTCTTTTGATTCTATTATGCATCCTTCAATATATTCTTGAATTTGTTCTACCTTGACTTTGGTCTTCATTATGTGTAACATCCTACATTGTGACTTTTTTCTTTCTATACCAAAACTTCATAAACTTCTTTTGCACATTAATGTTTAGTATTCCCAAAATTTCTAACTAAGGGTATCCAAGAACAATATCCAACTCATCCATATCCAAAGCATGAAAATTTGAGTGCAAAATATATTTGTCTATGGTGAGCTTCAAATATTTTAAAAGTTAAATATGTTTATCATCTATTTGAGACTTCTTGATTCTCTTTACTTAAACCTTTTGTTGCTTTGCTAAGTCCATGCTAATAAAGTTATATCTGTTGTTGGGATTTATGGAAACAATAATCTTTTCCTTTTGAATGCATCCCTAAAATTGAAAGATTGAATCTTCCTCCCTTGGAGGTAAAATGTATGTACTTATATCTTTCATCTTCTCTTCATAATCCTTTTCCCTATCATCACCCCTTCTTTTTGCTTCCTCTACTTCACTCTTATTCCCATCAAATTTTAGTTCTTTTGGTGCCCATCTATCTAAGAAAGCTTGTTCCATTTTGTCCCAAGAATAATCACTTTTATGCAATGATTTAATCCCCGTTATTCAGGTTGATAAGAATTTCTTCTGAATTGGATCCACCATTCTCTACCATTAGCACTTCCATTGAATTTAGGAACCTCCGTGAAAATTAAGGTTTCCAAATAAAATTATTTCAATAGATCATCTTGCTACCATGGATTTGGAAATAAAATAATGTAGAAAGGTAGATTTAAATATTTTAATCCACCAAGTTTTTCTTTCTCTAGTCTCATTGAATTTTTCATTTTACTCAAATTTATGATCTTCTCCTTCTCTTTTCTCTTGTATCTTTATTTTTTGCTTCAAATCATTTCATTGTTCATTTACATCTCTTTCAAGTTTTGTGGCAACATACATCAGTATTCTAGATCTTTCACCTACTTTTGTGCAAAAATTTCTCTTGCACTGTTAATGTAATGTCTCCTTCTCAGGCCTAATCAGTTTGAAGACCATTAGCCTATTTCCAAGTTCTCGTGGTCTAAGTGGTAAGGCAAGGGGACTCCAAAGGTATTGGAGGATGCAGTTTTGGAGTTACAAGGTTTCTTTTGTTGGCAATGAGCTTAGTGGGAAATATTGATTTGAGTGACACTCTCTGAAGTGTTTTTGGACTTTTGGGGTGTTCTCCAAACTTCTTGGACAGCACATCTATCCATAGTAAGTCACCAAATTGGCTTCTATTATTCACCTAATGCCTCAATATCATATTGGCATGGTCAAAATTGGATTCCGATGTATTTCAGGATTTTCTGCAACTTGGGGTGAAATAATTAAATTATTCACTTAAGTTATAATGTTTTATCAAGATTTTTGATAACTTAAATGTAATATCTTTTCAAAAAGGTATTTTAAATTCCCAATTGGACGCCTAGGAGAAATAAGGGGTCTTGCACATGAAAAAGGTTTCATTTTACTTTAAAAGGAAATTTGATGGGAAAGGTGATTAAATGTATGCACATAATGAATTATTTTAATTTAAAGAAAGTGTATTTTTTTGGAAAAAACAACAAAAAGCAAAAAGCATTTTTTCAAAAAAAAAAAAAGTGCTTTTTCAAAAAAAATAGCGAAAAAGAAAAAATCACTTTTTGAAACAACAATGAAAAAGGAAAAAGTTTTTTACGAAAATAACTATAAAAGGAGGTGTTGGGGGCTCATTTGGATATGTTGAAGAAAGATATTGTTATGCTGTCGGATTTGATCATGGATTTTCTAGTTTCGAAATTGAAAGAAATTCCCTAGCTAGATTAGTGTGATTCCATTTAGGAATCACCATTGGCGCTGATTGAAACTTCCAGTTTTGGATTTATCGGTTTTGAATGCTTTGGTGTTTGAGTTTGCATTTTGAGAGGATTGTTTGCAGTTTAGAGGATCTGGAAACATTGTTCCAAGTCTATATTGACCTTTGGGTGCATTTGGGAGTGGGTCATTGAAGATTTCTGAGTCTTTATCTTGCTGTCCAGACTGTTGCAGCGAAGTTTTAGACCTGTACCAGTCACTTATTTGCCATTTCCTTGAGGTATATTGTCATTTCTCATGATTGGTGGTTAGTTCTTAATGTTGTGGTGGGGGTGTTCTATCAATTTTCTTTCAAGGCCATATTTGTAACAACAAATATGTATTGATTTGAAATGAATTGTAAGAGCTCACAATGTAATACTAGGTGGTAAACTACTAGTGATCTTGCTATAATATGCTGGCTTAGAACCTGACACTGCTACATAGATTTAATCAACTGAAAATTGCTTACTCAGGAAAACAAAGTCAAAACAAGCTTAATCAATCAGATTTCTGAGCCACACTTGCCCAAACAATGACAATTAGATTATAGAGCTTAGACACCATGGATTGTAATTACAGTTACTGGTAAAGTTGAGTGCTAATACCAATGACAAGACACTGCAATTGTTGCCACTGGAATAGGCTTATGACAGTGAATGAACAGAGCGAACTGATATTAAACTTAGTTCAATGCTAGAGAATTTAATCAGTAATGAAGATATGCATTCCCTTACACAGATATATAGACCCAAATCGAGTCACAGCTAGGAATGAGCTCGCACAAGCGATGATGCTGGCAGGCGCGCTCTGGGAATGTTGCATTGGAGATAGTTCACTTTGAATCTAGATCATAAATGGAATGCACCCTCTTGCTCAGATCCAAGCCAAATTCCTGGAGGATACCCGTGGAGATAACAGTGTATAGATCGCCTTCTGTAGAGTCGTGACTCCTAAGCCACAATGTGATCTAGAGTTTGAGTGCCGAGCCAATTGCAAATGGGGAAGTGTCGCAGCAATTACCCTTCACTGAAATCACACCCTGCAGAATGTGGAATGGCTCAGAACTGGTGTGGATTATTTAGCAGAATGCAAATGGAATTAAATTGCAATGGAAACAAGAATTCACATGCCAGGTTTTCGTCTAGACCTATGCGCGATAGGAGAGGGGCTACGTCCTCATACAGATCGCATGGAATATTTTCCCAAATTCGTGATGATAGAAGATGCCACAAAACACCCATAAATATGCAAGTTTAGGGGAGAGGGGCCAATAGTCGTGCACCCTAACTTTGCGCTTTTAATTATCCTACGTGGAAATTTCAAATCACTCCCAACTTTTTACAGCAGCTTACTTGGCAAGTCCCCTACTTATAACTAAGGTTTCATGGCCACATCATGAAATATGATGCCACATCAACATGTTTTTTGTCAAGGTGTCCAAAAAGGCCCCCAAAAAAAGTGAGACCAATTCTCGTGCATTCACATCATTAGTAGTCGAGTGCTCATGTGGCATCACATGATTGGTCACTTTTTAGATCAAAGGAATACATTTTGTTTAATTATGGGTAGTCAAAGTACAACTATTGAGCATTATATAAACAATTACTGGGTATTATAATCACAATTGAGTGCACGACAATTGGCCCCTCTCCCCTAATGCCTCCCTCAAATAAGGTCGGCCACAAAAACAGACGCCTTCCTCAAGGAGGTCGGCCCAAAATTTATTAAAATTTAAATATTATTATTAAATAATTTAAATTTATTTATTATTTTAAATATTTAATAAAGGCAGATAATAGTGTTCAAAAACACTTTGTATTTTCCCTCCAAAATCCGATCAAGTGACATTGGGGACATGACACTTGCTCTTGATTTCTTGTTGTTACTTACCCCACTGCATAAGTGGTTTATTTACCCACCCCACTACATAAGTGGCTCTTGTACTCACCCCACTGAACAAGTGGCTTTGGCAATCACTCACCACTGAAAAGTGGAAGAGCTTGTTTTTCAGATTTCCCACTACAAAGTGGATGTGCCTAGCTAACCCCGCTGGATAAGTGGATGTTACTTTCAGTTGCTCATTTCAAGTATAATTGTAATCTTGTACATTGTATGCTCTCACCTTGCCCACACTGGGAACTTGGTGATTAGAAAGTGGAATGGAAAGTTGTTTAACAATTTCATTTTGTTGAGCTAAAAAGTTTTTTCAAAAAAAAATTAAGAGTTGTTATTACAACTAACCAATCATTGAATTCATTCTTCCTCACATTTTCATCATAAGTTGACACCTATGTTACCCCAAGTTTCCAGGATGGGGATGACAGGGGATGGGGTGACAAGTTTTAGGGACGACTTTTTTTGGGTCATTTTTTAGAACAATTGGGGATGGAAAAGGGGACGACTATATAAAAATAGGGAAATTTTAAAATATATAGAGAAATTTCAAATATTCATATGATTCATCATATACATTATAGATCCTTAATACATAACATTTTTGTTGAATTGATAGTTCACATGATAGTCAAACAAATTAGCAAATGTAAAAACTTAATTGCTTTCATAATTCATTGTCAATATGAATGTGATTTTAAAAACTTGTATACAAGTTACAACAAAATGCCCATAGATTGCAAATTTCACTTTCAACTACAATATGAAAATACAAAAACAATTTCATTTTATTTCCTCCTCATTTAGGGCGAGTAGGCCTGTGAGGGTTGTTGGCGTGTAACATTAGTTTTCTTTGTCCAACATCGATTAAATAGTTGATGATGAGTATGACGCTAGTGAATCATATGCACCAAGCGCAGCCAAAGGCTTGAAGGCCAAGGCATTGCAGGGGGGTTGGGTGTAGTCCCCTTTCGCACACTGAAAGCAATTCCAACAAGGCCATTAGGCCAAGACAGAAAAAAAAATTAGTACTTACTATTTTTTTTAAACATTGTTTTTTTATGGGGATGGATCTTGGGGATAGCTAGCCATCCCCTTTTATTTTCTAGGACGTACCCTGTGTTTTTTCAAAATTTGGGGATGACTTGAGGATGTCCCCTAGGCATCCACCCCTCCTTGAAAAATTTTGAAAACGAAGATGCCCCAAAAAATGTTGGGGACATGTCCCTGGGTTTTCTTGGTTTACATTGACCATCACTCAAATTCTTCTTTCACAAGCTTCATATATTGGCACAAACTTTTTCGAATTTGATTTTATTCTCATATTGTGGTTTCAAAGCAAGACAAAATGCTACTTCTCCAGCCATCCCCTATTGTGGTTTACATTGACCATCACTCAAATTCTTCTTTCACAAGCTTCATACATTGGCACAAACTTTTTCGAAAATGATTTTATTCTCATATTGTGGTTTCAAAGCAAGACAAAATGATATCTTGGGGATAGCTAGCCATCCCCTTTTATTTTCTAGGACGTACCCTGTGTTTTTTCAAAATTTGGGGATGACTTGAGGATGTCCCCTAGGCATCCCCCCCTCCTCGAAAAATTTTGAAAACGAAGATGCCCCAAAAAAATGTTGGGGATACGTCCCTGGGTTTTCTTGGTTTACATTGACCATCACTCAAATTCTTCTTTCACAAGCTTCATACATTGGCACAAACTTTTTCGAATTTGATTTTATTCTCATATTGTGGTTTCAAAGCAAGACAAAATGCTACTTCTCCAGCCATACATTGTTTTTTCTTTTCCATTTCTTCTTTCTCTTCTACAAATCTCTATGGTTTTACTCAATAGCTCCAAATTTCTTTCAATTTATGTTAGATGAATTCTTATTTCTCAAACACATTTTCCCTCCATTCTTCCTTTATCAGCTTACTACTGCTTCACCAAGGTCTATATCTTCACCTTCTAATGCTTAAGGTATTTTTTATCTTACTTTTCCACTACATCTACCTATACCCACCTTGAAAAAGTTTCTTCAGATTCATTGAGTCTTCAACCCTAATACTAACTATTGTACGGTAGGAAAGTACAAAGTACAGATATAGATCTAATACTAATAACCAAAAATGTGAAATGAGTGCTCAAAGATGAAAGAAGAGTCATAAGAGATCTGTTTGCCTATACAATTCTCCTGTCTTGTATTACTACATTGGTGATTATATGTAAGTAAAAGATACACATTTAGAAGATACCAAAATAGATCCTTTGCTTTGTAAAAGCACTTATCCCAAATGGGAATAAGGATGAAAATCTCTAAAGCTTTCTATATTTATAGCCACTTTCCACATCTATGAATTCACGAAAATGAGCTCCTATGTGCCAACTTCTTTAATCCTTTTGCATTATAGTTGATTGCCTCCTTCAATGGAGGCCTACTCAAAACCACAATGTTTGTCAATCACACATTGCTTCTATAATGAGATAACACTCCAAATTTAGCACATGAGTCAACCTATCTTTTAATTGAGTTAAGGAAACTTTAATACTAACATATGCATGGATACATATAATATTCTATGACAGTTCAGATTGATCACAGTGGGAGAGTTTTAGTACCATAATAGAGATGCTAGAGAAATAAGCACTCCAATAGGCTGCACATAAGTTTCCATCTTTGATCTGGCCTAACTCCAACTTTTGATCTCCTATGGTATATCCTATCATGGGCATACAATCTAAATAAATCAAAACAAAGAGATGACTTATAGTTTAAGGAACAACTAGATTTAAGCCAAAGACTAATCACCTATGTTGAAGGGAGAAACCAACCCTCATTCACATACTCTCAACAATCTGAAAATTCAACTTAGAAATGGTTTGAAACAACACCAAAATCTACAAGAAGTATTTTTCATTGTTCATTCAAAATCTCTTTTAATTACATAACAAGAAAGCATTTCTGAAAATACATTGTTTTGCAGCCATATGGGCTGATGAAAAACATTACAAATCTGATATGAGACTAAAATATGACAGCAAAAATAAAATAAAAAATGGTTTCACTCAATCTCTCTTCTTTCACTCGATTCTAGCTCCTTCAACCTGCATTCATCATTAGAAATCGCTGCTGCAAACAAACCGTGAAATCATCAATCTTCTTTCTGCTGTAGCACACCTCCAAACCTGCAACAAAAATGTCTTTTTGGTCTCTTTCAACCTTCTTTTAGCTGAAGCTCTCAAACTCCCTTTACACAAACTTCATTAGCTCACTATCTCCCAAAACATGGAGCTCACTAGCTCCCTAAAACATGGGCTTCTATGCAAATTGAAATCTGCAACAATGGAGTCTTCAAATCCTCTCTTCAATCTGGCAACATCTCCCCATCTTACATACAAAAACTCTCAAAGCCATTTCCCCAAATGACAAGGCATCATAATATATAAGTTTTAGAATGAGAAAACCACTATGGTTTTCCAAAACCACAAGAAAAACACCTCCTTGGAAAACCCACGCCCCATTTGGAAAAATAATCATAAAAATAATAAAATTACTCAATGCTCACATGGCCTTCACATGGGCACCTAAACCATGGCCAATCAAAATTGGTCAGTTATGACACCTTTGATTCCTGACGTCTCGAACGGCTCCAAATACGGACATGCAACAACATGCAAAGCTTGTGGCACAAACATGCAATTGCATGCAAGGCATACAATTTAACATGCAAGCACATGCACCCAAGTGGTCCCCACCAAGAATGGGATGTCCAAAAGGAATATTTTTCCAATTATGCCTTAGAAACATTTACCTCAACATATTTCCTCCAAAAATTGCATTTACATATCACCACAAGGGAAAATCACCTTATTGCAAATTAAAATATTTATTTTCCACACAATTTAGCCCTTATTGAAAGCAACAAAAATAAATTAGCAATATTTTTGGTGATGCAAGATTGCTAGTACCCCTAGATGTTCCTGCATCAACCTACTTGTAGAGATGTCTATGAACTTTTTTCTTGATAGAAGTGACATGCATTTAGAAATCTTAAGAATGAAGATTTCAAATTAGGATTTTGTTAATCATGTAAGATGCATATAATGAGACAAGATTCCAATGGCTAGACCACTGCACTTTTTTAACTAGAATGCATAGTAATTGGATAAAAAAAAATGAAATAATAAGAATTGCAGAACTATGTGCTATTGACAGGGCATCTTCACCACCCTAGAATTAATTTGAACGACAGTGAATTTCTACCATAATGAAGATGGAACAAAAATAACAATCCAGTAGACAACAAATATGTTTCCCTCTTTGACCAAGGCCAATTTCAAGTCCTCTTTCTTATGTTATAAGATATCATAAGAATTTAGGTTTATATAGTTTCAGCAGAAAGAAATGAATGGGCTATAAAAAAAATACACGTATTTTTGTATCCTTATCATATGCCTTGTCAAATCTTAGTTCAATTGGATTGAGACCATTTGGATCTAAGCCAAATTAAATAATCCAACCCATCCTTCCTTTGGCGATTATAACCATGATTCGTATTTTATTGATAAAATTATGTAATGTCTCCTTTGCAAGGTAAGCGACTAGCAGAGACCCTTAGCCTATTTTAATTTGTTAATTGGGAGATAAAGAGGGAATAACTAATTAATTAAATTCAGTTGTCTAAATTTCGGACAACTTGCATATAATTAATTATTTTTATAAAGTTGAAGAGTTTAAATTAAAAAGTGACTTTTATGAGGCCCAAAATATAAAGTTCAATTATAAAGTCACTTTAGAAAAGAAATAAAAAAGTTATGGAAAATAAAAGTGTATAAAAAGGTAAATTGAGAAGGGAAAGTTCATTCTTAAAAGTTATTTTGTAAACCCTGGTTTCGAGAGTGAGCAATTATTCATCTTCTGCCCTGAGATGAAAACCCTATGGTGAGACTGGTTTTGAGGATGGAAACCCTCCTATCCAATTCATGGTGGATTCATATAGGATTCATAGGTGTGCAAATAAGTTATAATGATTGTGAAGATTTACATTGAAGCATCAAAATATCATTTTCAGGCTCTTGGTGACTGATAGTGAGTGAAGATTGAAGCTTTATTTTGTTGCAAACAAATGTTAATTCATGTGAATGAAGTATTAGTGGTTGTCATACCTTGCATAATCTGGGCGCTGCCATACTTTGGATAATCTGGCCACTCCATTTTGACAAGATCAAATGCATGTAAAAGGAGGCAAATGAAATAAGGAAGAGTAGCTATTCATAATTATTTTATTATCTGCTGACTGGGCGTCCATTTGAGGTGAAAGGGGAGGTCGAAACACCTTCGGAGTGTGGTGTGTGAAGCAGGGAGGAAGGTGGGCAGATTTTGTGGGCTTTGAAACACCAAATATTCCAGCCACAACATTCAGCTTGCTGTTCATTGCTCAGGAAAAGGGGTGGCATGAGAATTGGAAGGTAGGCATGAGGTTCCTAGGAGGAGTTGTTGCCTGTAAAGGAATCTAATACCCTCTACATCAGCTGGCATACAAATTCTGTACTGTTCTATGTAATTTGGGCTTCAAACTTGGTCTTCATTATCTATGTTAATTTTTCCAACAATTGTATCAGACAAGTGGACAATTTAAATAAGGTACAGATCTGAATTATCTATATCTGTAACAGCAATTCCAAAATAGTCTTATTTTTATATAAAGTCAAATTTTTTGTTTCTTTAATTCTCTTCATAAATTGAAACTTGATGAATAGTCGTTATCTTATTCTGAAACAAGTAAATAGCCAGTGTTTTTGTAGTCGGCCAAGAGTGTACTCAGTCGGCCGTGAGTCATAAGTAAATAAGACTTTAGTTAGCATAGTTAGTCAAATGTAAATAAAAGCAATAGAATAAATAAATAAATAATACATGTTTTGTTTCAGGAATTAGTCCCCGATGGTGATTAGTTGATCGGGTGGTTGCCGACGGTTGGTGTCCTCAACCAACGCCGGCCAACTATTTATAGTTCCAAATCAGATGTAATTGAGGACGAGCACAAATGATAGACATTGTAATGATTGCTGCCATATGGATATAATACCAATACATTGTTCTGTGCAACTATTATGCGATTACTTTATTTTGTCAAATGTTGTTTTGTACTTTCGTTTACTCTGTATTGTATTTACCACATAGTGAGTAAACATTTGGTGTCATTGCCTAAGTGTACTTAGGTAAATCACCCAATGGTAGACTAGTGTCATGATGAGTCGATCGACGGAGGAACCCGTACAAACAAAAGAGGAACGAGAAGACGATTTGACATGGGATTTGGTGAACCTGTAGGACATATTGTTAAGGGATCACGTACGGAGGGAAGCTCTTAGGCGAGAGATCCCTCAAGAAGTCATCTAGGACAGACTGCAAGTTAACGAAGAGGTCGATCATCTCCTCAATCGACTGCCATGACTGCTGGAACAAGCGGAGAGCGACCAGGAACGCTGACAGGATCTTCAAGCGGAGAGCGACCAGGAACGCTGAAGGCAATAGATACTGCAAAGGTGCGAGGAAAGGACAAAGTGGGAGGAAGAGGAACGTGATACTAGCCGAAGACATACTCCCGGTAGCCAATGATCGTACGACCAACATTTAATGCCCGTACAACCTAATAAGGATAAGAACCGAGTACCAATCGGGAAAGAAACACCGGAAGATAAGGTTCGACGATCTCTCGGGTTACAAAAGAAAAAAAACTAACGGCGAAGGCTAAAGCAAATTGATAAAGAAATCAATGAAGATATAACTAAAATAAACCAATATATCATAAGAGCACACCAAACTATTGCCAAGGAAATTGACAAAGGACCCTTTAGGACACTGTGTGTAGAAAGATACAGAATTAACGGAAATGAAAACGAACTAAGCAAAGATCTCGAGAGCAGTATCCAACGCATTCAAGAGTTGTTCATATCAAACGACGACAAAGGGCTGAGGACTGGAAGATCTAAACCTAAGACCCCAAGGTAGAAGGAGTACCGGAACGAACCCCAAGAGACTCGAGGTGTAGAGGACACTGATAGAGGACACAGGGGAGACTCGTACGTGGCCGAAAGTGCAAGTGACACATCAAGACATTGCGGGAGAACCAGCCCAGCCAAGTTCAACACACAAGGAGGGCATCGAGGAAGGATGATGACTCCGCCAACTGAGAGGCAAAAGCTGCCAAAGTTCATGGGGCACGGGTTAGAAAATCCAATACGACACTACAAGACGTGCGAGACTATTTGGATAGCCAACGGACAAGATGATGTGGGCTATTGGGTGAAAGCATTCCCAACGACGCTGAGGGGTGTGTTGTGACCTTTTTTCACACATCGCCCCATTCAAAATGGGGACCCCCTAATTTTTGCTCCATTCTGGTCTTTTGGCTTGGGTTTTTCTCTCTCTCTCTCTCGCTCTGTCTCTTTTTCGATGTCCGCCTTTCGAGGGTTGCGCCCGTCAGTGAGTTTAAGCGTGAATTTGGCCAAGTCTAAAGAATTAGGGTTTCATTTTTCCCGGTCAATCCAAGGTCAAATGAAGTGAATAAATTGAAAATTGAGCTTAATATTGTTGTCAGTGTGCTTCCAGCAGGCTCTCAGCAAGTTTTCATCTGATTCTAAGGTACTTACTATTTTTAGTAAGTGTGCAATTACAAGCAATCAGTCAGCATTTTTGAGATTCCAACAGTCACACTGCATTTAGAGCGCATCAGGCTGTTCATATGCAAGATTTGAGCGAAAACAGACAACTTACTATTTTTAGCAGTCTAGCTTCCGGGACAAATTTCAGGGTTCAGAAGCAGAGTTTTTCTTTGCATGTCTGGATATTCCTTCTGGGTTTTTCGAGACCTTCGCGATGATATAACATGCAAAACGGGACGACCACTTTCAGAATTCAGCCTTCGGAGGCTATTTTTAGGGTTTGCATGTCAGGGTTTCTTTTGCATGTCGGATGATTCCTGATGGGTTTTTCGAGAGCTTCGCAATGGTGTGACATGCAAATGAAGATAATCACTCAGTAAGGAACTTGCTATTTTTAGCAGGTATGTCCCGGCAGTCGCTTCCCAGCAGATTAGAATCACGAGCTGATCGCAGTGCCACAGAAACGAAGAGAAACAGAGATCATTTGATATGCATGCAGAGCGAATTAGGGTTTCCAGCTTCGGGACCCAAAAAGAGGTGTAAAAAGTCAGAATTTTTGAAAACCGGTGTAAACCACCGCAATCAGCATCCTTCAGGTATCTGCTGGTAAAATTTCAAGTCAAACGGAGCACTTACTATTTATAGTAAGTCAATTTGGAAACTGGCTAAAATAGTAAATCAACTGCAGCGTTGATGTTGACAGAAGGTCACGTGGTGAGGAGCGCCTCATTCAAATTTCAAGTCGATGAAGCAATGGAACTATCAGAAACAAGCATTTACTATTTATAGTAAGCCACCTTCAGAAATAGGCTAAAAATAGCAGGGTGACTAAAAATGGCAGTATCGACAGAACAACGAGGTCATAAGGATGCAGTGTGTAAAATTTCAAATCGTTCTAAGCTTCAGAGATGCAAATTCAGAGGACTTACTATAAATAGCAGGGCATGAGGGCTGGCAAAAAAAACGAAAAAAAAAGTCTAAGTCTGGAACTTCATTCAGTAGACATGGCAAAATGCGCCCAGTTGATGAGGAAGCATGGAAAATTTCAAAGTTATGAAGCTCGTCCTTCACACAGGCCAAAATGCGCCCAAAGTACAAGTGGTCAAAGAAAGTCAACGAAGTTATCCAGTAGACATGGCAAAATGCGCCCAACTTGAAGAAGGAAAAGGTTGAAAAATTTTCTAAGTCTGGATATCCTCCTCACCCCTCCAAATGCGCCCATCCTGCAGCTGGGGTGAAATGCGCCCAAAAGACAAACAAGTCAAACATATCTCATCCTCCTCCATGGGCAAAATGCGCCCAAAAGCATGCATGTCAAGACGAAGGCAAGGAAGCTGAAGAGTCACTCCAAGGCGTTGTTATAAGTTTATCCTCCAGCTAGGCCAAAATGCACCCAAGAAAGGAGTGAGTCAACAAGTCAAACAAGTTCGTCCTTCACCTACATGGAAATGCGCCCAAGAGGGAGGTGGGTCAACAAGTCAAAGTTTTTATCCTCCTGCATAGCCACAATGCGCCCAAAGCAGAGCATGTGAAGACAAGAAATGGAAGTTGAAAGGTCATCCCCCTTGCATGTCTAAATGCGCCTAGATTGAGGTGTAAAAGGTGAATGGAGGTGGTAAATAAAGTGAATTCCTTAAAGGCGTGGTAAGGGAAGGGTGAATGCTAGGCGTTATTCCTCTTCAAGTCCAAAATGCGCCCAAGTGGTGTTATAGAAAATATTCCAAGGTGGTGGAAATAAAATGCTAAGTATGTTATGCGCCTAGAATGTGAAGTGAGATGTGAAGTGAAGCAACTTGCTAGGTGATGAAAATTTTTCAGAAGCAAGGATGAATATCCTCCTTCATATGCAATATGCGCCTAAGGTTTTGAGTGATAAAATAAAAAAATAAAATATTGCCAAGGCGTTGGGACTTCAAATAAATATTTTTTTTCAAGTGTGAGATGGTGAGTGAGAAATAAAATATGCTAAGCGCCCTCTCGAAGATTTTTCAAGCAACGATGAGTAAGATCAAACAAAATTTTCTAAGGCAAATTCTCAGAGTGCAAGATGATTTAAAATATTTTCTAAGGAAAATATTTTCTCCCTTAGAAAATACGCCTAGAGCTCAAGGTGGTGAAATTTTTCGTGAAGCACGAGCAAGTTTTCTCAATGATGAAGTCAGAGAATGATGATAATGCAGATGGATTGATAGAAGTTCTTCAAGCTGGAGCAACACAGGATGATCACAAGCGAAGGATGGATTTAATTTGACAGATAATATTTTTTATAAGGTTCAAAATTCAAAAATTAAATGAACCCGTTCGTTGGGTACCCATGGATTTGAAGCGTTCTGAAGAAAATTCTCTTCTGGGTACTGAACATTTGTGATGATAGATGGATTTCCAGATCTTCCACACTTCGCCGACACTTTTTCAGTGAAGAATTTAATCAGTGCTCAAATTGTGAATTTTTCTAAGGGAAATTTTTAAAAAAATTCTCTAAGGCAAGATGAATAAAATGTGTTTTTAGAATGAATTTCTTCGAATGATGAATTCAAGATGAGTTGCCTAAATAATTTTGATTGAATTCTTCAGTGATGAATTTTCCAGAGCTAAGGAGAAGTTAAATTCGAATTCAAATGACAGAGCTCCGGTTGGTGAATTAATAAGGTGGATTTAAATTAAAAAATTTCGAAAATAAATTCAAAGATGCCAGTCAAAGTCAAGTTTCTAGAAGAGCAAGATTCCTGACGTCGAGAGACAAGTGTCAGAAATACCAGAGAGGGAAAATTCGAATTCTTGAAGTGGAGTAGTGGAAATTGAATGCATTGGCTAAAATTGGCTTCTTCTAGAATTCGATTTTGAGCTATAAAATGGAGAAGTTTCTCACTTATTTTTGAACAGCTGGAGAATTCAATTTGCTCTGAGATTGACATTGCAGTGAGTTGTTGAAGACTGGAGCTTGAAGAAGTTCGAAATCCTGCTGAGGACTGGAGTTTGCAGGAGTTCAAAGTTGCTGAGGATTGAGATTTTTCTGGAGAGGGATGCCTTGAATTGCTGGAGAAGTGCCATTGTTGAAGTCAAGAGGGACGCACTTGCAAGTTACTGAAGATTCAAATCTGCATTTGAGGAAGGACGCCTTGAAGTGAGGATATTGCTGAGTGTTTTTCAAAAGTGCGAATTTGTTGATTGCTGATTGCTGATGTGAAGTGCAAATCTGTCAAAGTTCAAGTTGCAGATTGGAGTTGCTGAAGAGTAGTAAAGTCACTGAAGTTTACTTAGAAACCTTTTCTAAGTGTTGAAGTTCGAATTTATTGGAGAGGAAGCTGAGGTTTGCAAATAAGAAAAGTTATTGCAGCTTCTTGAAGTCTACTGCAGCCCCTACACAATGTCTTATTTTATTTTTATATAATTAAATTGCTGATGAATGTTTGTTATGTTGCAGATGGCTGAGGCAAGGGCGACTGGCAAGGACAATGGTGCATCCAGGCAAGCTGTGATCAAAAAGTTGAGCAAGACATTCATGCCGGAATCAAGATTTATTTCAAAGTTGGGCAAGTTGACAGACACCAACCTGGCTCCGTCAACCTGGAGACCTTCAAGAACAGGATGTTAGGGATTGGAAGTCATCGACCTTCAACCACTTCGCACAATATTGTTCGAAGTGGGTTATATGCAGCTGCTGGTTTTCCACCAGCCATTCAGTGCTCGGAGCTGATGATGGAGTGCGCCAATTATTATGAGAAGGACCACAGATCGATCATGTCACCTGATGGCCAAGTGCTAGCCAATCTTACTCCAGCAGCCATTGGTGAAGCTTTCGGGATCCCAGTGCACAGGAACGTGATTTACAAATCCAGAGAACGGGCTGAACGGATGTATGCTTCTGCATTCGAGAGATGCACGGAGACAATTAACACTCACTGGATGAGCACTCCTAAGCCTTCTCGTACGAAGTTGCCGAAGCAGATCATTGCGGATGACTTGAAACAAGAATATTGTGATCTCATCATGATGCTGAGCAGGGTTGGTGGTTGTGCACAGTCCTTCATTTTTGAGCCTTGGATGTTTTACTACATCAACCTCGTGCTGGAAGGGAAAGATTATGTCAATTGGGCAGAGATGATAAGTGATAATTTGCATGAGTAGCTCCTGAGCCTGAGACGAACGAAGACGTTCTATATGAGCTCTTACATCATCTACATGTTGGCTCGTATGACGAAGTACAGAGGGATCTCTTACAAGGAACCTGTCGGTTGTGGCTCCCACCAGTTTAAAATATATGATGCCTGTCCACAGTTGCATTTGGTGAGCACAACCCACTACAAGCGTGTCAACGATTCCTTCACCATGTACATCACGAGATTGCTTTAGGAGCGGTTACACCACAGAATCTCGAGGGATGCCCAAGAATTGATTGAAAGGTATGGGTGCTGGTTCATACAATTTCCGAGGTTTTCTTACATTAGGCTGCAATGTTTTTCATCGTACCCATATAGGCTGCCTAAGTACCCAACGGATAGAATATTGATGCTAGAAATATCTAGGCAATTGCTTGCCTTTGATAAAATTCAGAAGAAGAAGAAGAAGGGAGGTATTGAATTCCCAATTGTAATGGGCAACTCGGATGAGGTGTGTCCCTCAATACAGGCAGCTAGAGAGGCTGAAAATGAACTTCAATTTTATCATTTCTCATATCATACTAGCCGACAGCACTATGACCCACATCACAACATCAAATGGGTACTGTCAAAGGAGTTTAAACATAAGGCCACCATTGAGGATTATTGGGCTGATGCAGCTGATGAGATTGAAGTCAGGAAGAGAATGTTCTCTCGGTTGCCCATTACTCTGATCAGGGAGTGTGAAGTTGTGCCGGTTCCAGACCAGGTGAATGAGGATATGGATGTTGTTCATCCGGATTATGCAGCTGTTAGAGATACTCCACTTCCACATCCAGATTGGTCAGAACCTGAGATTGCTGATTTAGATACACTTTCTATTCCTGTCCTGACATTCACTAGGGCATGGGTTGATAGGCGTGTGAGCAGGTTGAAGAGTAGGTCAATTGCTTTGACTTACAACTTGATGGGAGATCACAGGACGCCCACCATAGGCAGGAAGAAGCAGATCACACGGGGTCCAGAATCCAGAAAGAAGGAGCTAGTTCGACAGGAGCCACTCAGCCAGAACCTCCACGAGTCACAATTGCATCACCATTGGAGACACGCTCTCCAAGTATACAGGAGGTCTCTTTGTTTGTTGATCAGAGGAATGCCCTGAATCAGGTGCAAGTAGTACAGGATAATATTCAGCCTCCACGGAGAGAGTCGGTTGGCCAGTGTCAACGCACTATAGGCTGATCAGCAGGATGATGAGGGGACTATTACTGACCAGTTTCAGCAGGAGTTAGAAGGCCATGAATGATGATGATGATATAGTTTTGGGTGACACTCAGCCACTTGAGGACGATGAGCCTCGCCAGAATGATGAAGAAGTTGAGCAAGTTCGAGAAGTAGAGGCACAGGAACAGCAGCCCTTTGATATACAGTATGATGTGCCTGATTGGCTTAGGGATAGAATGAGAAGAAGCCCCAGTGAGGAGATTGATCCAGCAGTTGAGATGGAAGAATTTTTGAACAGGATCAGTGCACCTCCACAGAAGAAGAAAGAAAGAAAATTTTCGAAGATATCCACTGAAGAGGATGGTTCTCGTACTCTCCACGTTGCCGTACCTCAAATTGATTGTGACCGAAATGAAGCAGTGCCTGAGAATTATGTGGTCACGACTTTGGATTTGGGACGCCCCACTGGTGCATAGATTGTAGAGGAGTGTGATAACTCCTACCTTGCCCTCAAAGATAGGTTATTCAAGAGAGAAGGGAAATATAAGAAGTTGAAAAGAGAACACAAGGCCTTAATTGGATATGTACAGCAGTTGTCTCGTTCTCGAGGGCAGGATATTCCAGTAATAGAGCCTCCAGCGGAAATACTTAGAGAGTCCATCAGTGGCTTGGTAGAGTTAGGAAAGATGGCACAAGAAGCGGATAAGTGGGTCGCAGGAGTTCGTGCTGAGACAGAGAAGTTTATGGAGGACCTTGCTTTTGCTTTTCAGCAGGCCTCTAATATTTTGGCACGGATGGAGGCAGTGGATCATGCTTGGGGTGATGCTTCTATCTATCAGAGCAGAGTAATTCAGCGTCTTGAGGCATTGAGGCATGTTCCTTTGCGATTGCTGATTGATGGAGGTGTCATTCAGGAGAATGACAGGTATGATTTCTCGAGATGGTATTCTTCAGCAATCACGGGGCGTGGTTTCTTCGACGCGCACGCAAATTCAGCCAGGATACATAAGGCTATGGCCAATATCATTGATGGAATTCAGAATACTTTCGAGGCCATATTTGCTAGTCGGCTGAATCCAGATGAGATAGATGTTGATAATTTGAGGGGTAGGCTGGTGCCTTTCTTTCAGAGGTGAAGACCTTCACACAGGATGACTTTGAGAACACCTCCACTTTCTCCACCTTGATCCAGAACACGCAGGATTCCTTAGCTGCTTGGAGAAAATATTGTGCAAGGCATGAGCATTCAGTCAAGGTGTTAGAGTTTCAGCTAGATTGCATTCCACCTATTTCAGTTCAGGAGGTTGAGGCTGTACTTGGCAGATTTGTTGAGTTTGCAGCCAGAGAGAAGGAGAACGGGAACGCGCTGCTGGACGAGGATCTTCTAGAAGACTGATAATGGACATTTATTGCCTTTACTATTTTTGGGAGTGAGTGGGAATCTTTGATTCATTTAATGTACCACTCCCCATTCTGGCAGTTTTTAGGGTTAGGGCTGAGGTGGCACGATTCTGGCCACTCTATTGATTGTAACCCTAGCCGTCTTTTGGACTGGGCTAGCTATATAAAGGGGGAGTCCCCCTCATTTGTAATCCATTAGATTAGAGAGAGATATCAGACATTAGCAATAGAGATAGAGTTAGAGAGTAGAGCATAGTAGATCATTTTGCTTAGCATAGTGTGGAGGAGAAAGAAAGTTTTCCCTTTGAAAACTTTTGTGGAGATTGTTGTGTAACACTTTTCATGATAATAGATCTTTTCATTGATGGTGGAATTCGTCTTGTCATGAATAGCTAGCAAGGTCTCTTCTTCCTTTCGAATCCAAGTAGTATAACTTTCATTCCATGCAAGTAGTTTACTTTGATGTGTGGTGTTTTGTTGAGGTAGCTTCTTTCATTCCATACCACTAGTGGCTTGTTGATGATAAGTTCGCCTTGCGTGGTCCACTGGACATTATCTTGAATTTAACTTCGGTTGTGATTTGTATACCTATATGCATCGTTTTGATGGTGTATATATGCTAAGTTATAATCTGAACATCCTTTGCTATCCCCTTGAAGATTGCACTGATTTCGCTGAAGCTGTCCGACGTGAGGCTAGGTGAAATTTGGTTGAAGTCTGCCAAAACTGAGCTCCACATATCCTGCATTTAGAATAGAATACAAATTTCTTAGGCCTTACACTCTTTTACTTTCCGCATATTTCTGATTAGCTTTAGGAAAACGTACTATATTGCCAAATCATACATGCACAAATCCCCTTTCAAATCCTATACTGACTGTTAACTGCAAGAAGTCTGAACAATTGTGTAAGTCCCCTCGTAAGAACACAGCAATACACATCAACCAACTGAGGGTATTCTAAGTATTCGGAACCTTGGAGTTGAACGTGTGATCTATCTCGCAATCTTAGCACACGGAATACTTTGATCAAGAGAGAATGGAGTAGCCTTCGGACTATTTTGTTCTGCTGTTTGGTGCGGTCACAAAAACCACATCAACAGGGTGTAGCCATCGATTGGTACAACAAACTGGATGCAGTTCACCAAACGCCATGGAGAACACTGAAGAGGGCATTCCAAGATGAATTTAAACTCCCTCGAGGCGACAGTGAAATTGTAGAAAAAATCTATAGCACGAAGCAAGGGAAGCACGAGAACATACAAGCCTATAACCGTAGACTCAAAGAACTGTTGGGAAAACTTGAGACCCAACCGGCCGACAGGCTAAAGAAGTGATGGTTCATCAAAGGCTTGATTCCATCGCTGAGAAAAAAATGAAAGTTGTACCTCCGTCGTCGTATGCCAAAGCGTACAATCAAGCGATGGATATAGAGAGCGAAAACAAAACATCCTCCCAAGGGAAAAGGAAGACGAACAACGAGGAGAGTATGGATGACAATAGCGGCGGTGAGTCAAAAATGGTGCAAGCACTTCGGAAGGATATGATAAGAATGATGAAAGAATTAAAGGCCGATAAGGAGAGCATGAAGGAAGCCAAAGAACTGTGGTGTATGGATTGCAATGGGGAAGGTCACACAAAAGCAAACTGCCCGAAGAAGCTGTTCTATGATATCTACCAAGTGATGGAACATTTCGTTAAGGAATGCCCATACAACTTAAAAGCAAGGAGTGCGCAAATACTCTTCGCTCAGGGAGAACTGTCAACACCGCCAAACACATCATCAAAACCCCAGAACAACTCCAACACGTCCCCTAGAGGGTACCACAATAACCGGAGCAATAATAGTACCCCAAGAAGTAAGATACAGTACGATGGTAAAGTAAGGCCCATGATACAATGTTGGAAATGCAACAAATGGGGCCACTTTGCCAGGGAATGCCAGAACAATCAAGGTTCGGGGGGAAAATTGTGCAAGTGGTGTGGACCGGGTGATCATGAAGATAACAAATGCCCCAAACAGAAAGGCATCCATATGTTAGAGATGGAGGAACAAGAGGTACTGGCTATCACCATAGCACAAGCAAAGAAGGCCACCTACCCAAATCCACGTACAGAAAAGCAAAGAATGAGGGAAGCAAAAACAGAAGTGGAGTTGGCGATGACAAAAGAAAACAAAGCACCTCTGGAGAACCCAGGCACCTCTCGGCGGTCGAAGGTGGAAACCAACATCGTACGACAAGTACTGCAAACCACCGTACCCATAAAGGTGACTGACCTTCTCCAGACTATGCCGCAGTTGGGATTGGCCATCACGAACGTAGTCGGTGATGACCAACGTCAATGGCAGGAAGGATGAAGGAAAGAATTGATAGCGGAACCACCACCATATGGTGAACAAACCATCAACCCAATGTTGCTGATGACAAACATCAGGAAGATGCCAGTGGTCGTACAAATGGAGATCAGAGGGAAAATCCTGACAAACACTATCGTCGATGGAGGATCAGGAGTCAACGTACTACGCAAAGACACATGGAAGTCTCAGGTAGCCTACACTCTAGCCACCGACATTCCAATTAGTGGGTACTGATCAACATGACATCAAGCCGTTGGGAACATTGATGGCACAGAAGGTGGTGATTGGGACACAACCATTCCTACTAAACTTTGTAGTCATCCCATTGTAGAAGAAGGCGTACGATGCATTGCTCGAAAGAGGATGGTTGGTGGCAGCCAAAGAAAATCACAACTGGAAAAGAAATACGTTGTCCATAGAGAGCAACGGGAGGGAGTACATAATCAATCTAAGGAACCAAGCTATGAGCAAAGAATTGGATTCCTCAGGATCAGAATCTAACGGAGGAGAGTCGTATTTCGATGAAGGGAGGAAGGGTATGGAACCGAACGATGATGGCACACTTGAACTCGAGAGTTGCTCAGAGGATGAGAGGAGCTCCCTGAATGGTCTATTTCATTAGCAAATGGAGGATTATGAGGTGTTCCACCAAGAGTGTAACATGCTATAGATTAGAGAAATCGAGGAAGAAGAGAAGAAGGGCACGTCCAACTAGGTACTTTTGGCAGAGTGCGAAGAGTACAAAGAGAGAGAGTATTAGAACTGGATGATACACTAGCTGACAAGTTGGAACGTGACAAAGTACGAGGTAGTGAGAAAAAGTTATAAAAAAGAGAAGGGGAGGAGAGAGAAAATGAAGATGAAATTTATAAAAGGCAAAAAATGAATAAGGAGGTGTTGAAAATTGAAAAAGAAAAAATAGAAAATAAGAAGATTGGAAAAAATGAAAGGAAAAAATGAAAAAATGAAAAAAATAGAAAAATGATGAGGAAAATAAAAAATATAAAAAGCAAAAAATTAATTCGCAGAAGTTGAAAAATGAAAAAAGTGGAAAAATTAAAAAGCAAGGAGAAAAAGTTAGAAAAAGTAAATTTATCAAAAAATTTAGAAAAGGAGAATATTAAAATCATTATGAAAGTGAAAAAAAGAATTAAATTAAAAAATACACCAAAGGAGGCAAAAGAGGTCATACGGCCAAGGGAAGACTATAAGTTGCGCTAGAGAAAGAAAACATCATACACAAGTAGAAGATTGTTGTACAGAGTTGGAGGTGCACCACAGAGGAGAGAGAAAACTCAAAAATTGAAGAAAACCACTGTATGGCATAAGGAGAATAGGGACACCGTACGATTTGAAGGAGCTTGCATACAAAGAACAAAGGTAATCGATGTAAGAGAAACAAGAAGCATACTAAATGTTTAAGGAAGAAGATATTTGTTTGATGCAACAAGCCACAAAGGACCCTGTACGTAACACAGTACAGATTCTATAACAACCATGGTCTAATCAAGAAAACTGTACGACGTATGGTAGAACTAGCTACAACCAGAAGTGAAAATTTTTCCAAGGGTGAGAAAATCCCCATATTCTACAAGTTGAATAAGAAGGCGAAGATCATATAGGCATTACACGACAAAGTTAAGAGCACCGTCCAGCAAGTTGGAATCGTATGGTCAGATAGACAACAAACAGTTGTACGTGATAGAGAGAGGATCGTACTGTGTAGAGCAATTGAGACTGTACGACATAGTGCAAGGAAATTTGTACGGCGATTCACAAAAGGGACTATCCTAGCCATACGACGTGGCCTCACAAAAACTAGCAAGAGCATTGTGCGACGTACAAAAGAACCTTGTACAGATGGGAGAATAAACAAAGTCCAAGTGATACGATGTCCACTCATTGTATGACACTTAACCGTACGAAGAACTGAAGGACGGAAGGTACAGAGAAAAGGAAATATAGTACGACGTACAGTGAGGGGAGAGTTTGCAATACAACAAGCGAATTTTGACAACATAGTATGACGGAAAGGGGATTGCAATAATACCGTATGGCGAAGAAGGGAACATGAGGTACGACAGAAGAACATCGTACGCGTACGGAAACTGGTTTCACAGAGGAAAAAATCACAAGGTTGGTGTGTACGACAATAGAAAGAGGACATACAAGTGGAAGTGGGTTGCAGAGTATAGAGAAGTGTTACTAAAGGGCGTACGACTGAGAGTGTAAAATCTCTAATTTCAGGCTTGGTTAGCATTATTTGGAACTTGTTGAAAATGATGAAAATGATGTCCACGATGCAGTTCGGTGTGTTTTAGGAATCTTAAATTGGTTTTGGCTGCCCCTCGATCCCGTTGGGGGTGCTTCCCCCAAACCCCCACAAGGGGCGCTACCCCCAAACCCCCACAAAGGGCGCTGCCCCTTGACCCTATTTGGGGTGCTACCCCCAAACACCCGCAAGGGGTGCTACCCCTTGACCCTGCTGGGGGCACTACCCCCAAACCCCCATTAGATTCAATTGAATTACCAAATCCGAGTGCAACCAGTCACCGCAGTACATCTAGAGAGGGACTACATTCAAAAGTCACAGGAGGCACTGGCTCAAGTGACTGTCAAGTGGACGAGAGTTGCCACTCTCGAGGAGAAGTTGATAGAGGAAGACATAGTACACAAATGGCCGAAGCGCAATGACTTTCTTTGTACCCCTGTTTTGTTCTCCGTCGTTTAGGAGACGACTACTTTTGTGGGGGGGATGATGTAGTCGACTGAGAGTGTACTTGGTTGGTGGTGAGTCATAAGTAAATAAGATTTTAGCTAGCGTAGTTAGTCAAATGTAAATAAAAGCAATAGAATAAATAAATAAATAATACATGTCTTATTTCGGGAATTAGTCCCTAATGGTGATTAGTTGATCAGGTGGTTGTTGATGGTTGGTGTCCTCAACTAATGCCGGCCAACTATTTATAGTTCCAAATCAGATGTAATCAAGGACGAGCACAAATTATATGCATTGTAATGATTGCTACCATATGAATATAATACAAATACATTGTGTTGTGCAACTAATATGTGATTACTTTATTTTGTCAAATGTTGTTCTATACTTTCGTTTACTCTGTATTGTATTTACCACGTAGTGAGTAAACAATTTTTGCAATTATCATTATTTGGCGTTTTGTCAAACTTTTGTCCAAATTACAATTAAAAAAATTAGCTAGCCCACTATAGATTACATATTAATTCATAATTGATGTAGTTAATACACTATATGATCATTTATATGAAAGAAAATGCCATTTTTACATTCAGAAAAACAAAATATATAGTATTAAACATTGATTTCTTTTGTTCACCACAGATAAACGCCCATCACATGCAACATTATGTGTATCTAGAGTTTGGGTTTGCTTAATTTCCATGATAAAATTGGGAAAAAACAATTTCTAAATTTTTTAGTAAAGTTTACTCTACAATACTCAACAAGTGATAGAAAGACAAAAATTTCCAAAGAATACCCTTACCACTAGGTGTAATGTTTTAATATCTTTTTTAAAGAAATTAGTTTTCTATATTAAAATCATCAAGGTAAATTTTTGCATCAACCTTATAGAGATATAGCTAATAACTTTTCAATAATACAATGTTTGATTGTAGAAGTATAACTTTTTGCTTTCCTCTATGTTACTTCCATTTGAAAGATGTTAGATAAAATCTTGAATGCACTTGTAGTGAATTCTTACCTTCATCCTATTTTATTAAGACCCCATGGAGAAAAGCATATAATTTTTATTATCATTGGACCGTGTGATTTCCTTTAATTTAATGAAGTACTCCCTGTTCCCGCCCCCCATGGAGGAATGTGGGGCAAGTTATCTAAAAAGGGAAACCTGTTTTTATGTTAGCATGCTAGTTATTTTCATCCATTGGATTACTCTATTTAATCAATTGTTGAGATTGCCTTTCTCCTTTTGGCAATATGTTGTTGGAAGTTTGGAGATGTTGGAAGCTTGAGTTGTTTGTGAGTTGCTTGGGTGTTGTCATTGATGTCAACCCTTTGTATAAAGAGAATGTTGGAATGGTTGGTATTGATGTCAACACATGTTGGTGTTGTCATTGATGTCCTACTTTAGTATAGTTGCAAAGGTTGTTGTCCTGACTTGTGTTTGAGGATATTGCTATAGTTGGAAAGTGTTGCATGTTGCAGATGCTAGAGCTGTGTTGCAGAGATGTTAGTAATGTTGCTGATGAAGTTGGTTCACTTGGTTTCCAAGTGTTTTTGAGAAAATTGGAATAAAAGAGAGTTTAGTGTGACAGAGTGGTGTTCAGTGTTTTGCTCCACATTTCTTCATGATTGAAGATATGCTCATATGGTTTGGACATGATGATCAAAGGTGTTCAAAGGTGTCATATCCAGAGTTTTAGGTTCTAGATCGTATTAAAATGGAAGATGTGTTTGATAGTATGTTTGTCTAGTGAAATAGGGTGTCTAGGAGAAATGAGATTGCTTCACATTTCTCCACAATGAAGGTTCTGGTGTTGTGGATTTGGGAACGTGCTTATATTGTTTGTATCTACCTTCCCTTGAAGTTTCAAGTGTCGAGTTGTTCCACAAAGTTGTCTGGTGTGCCAGTATGTTTGGTTGCACAGAATGAAGGTGTTCTTGAGTTTTAGGTGGTTGCAGTAGTTGTGCAGAGTATTTTGATGATGTTGGAATATTCTAAGATGTGTATGAATTTTTTGGAATGTTGTTGTGTGGTCCGCGAGATGCTTCCAGACCTTGAGAGGTGTGTTTGGAGTCACTTGTTAGTGTTAGTGCAGGTTTGGCCAACCTAGCATGCTAGCACTAATTGCAGACGATAATTGTTGTTTGAGGAAGTGTTGAGAAGTGTTTCAGTGTAGATTTGGGTCCCAATTAAGTAGTGGTGTGGTTTGGCTTCACTTTTTTATATTGTGGAAGTGTTTGGTGCCGACCTATTTGATGTTGCACAATTGAGGTGTATATGTTTCCTTAAGGCTGACCTAATTAAGATTGTTTTAGGTTGCAGAGGGTATAAATGCAAGGAGAATTGTTGTGTGGAAGAAGAGAAAAGTGTGATGCAAAATATGTGAATGTGATCAAGTGTGATGATTTAAGTGCGAGCCTTAAACCCTATGACTTCCTGATGTAGTGAGCAGAAGGTGTCTACATTTCAATCTATTTGATGAGTTATTTGTGCTTCAGTGGAACTGTACCTTTGACATATGAGAGATGCATTGTTAGCAGTTCAAATTGGTAGTGAGCCACCCCTTCTTCTATTCTTCTTTCTTCTGGGCAATGAACCACCGGCAGTGAGCCCTTCCTTATATTTCTGGGCAGTGAGCCTTATTGTATTTGGTGTTGCAATTCATCTATTAGTGAGCTAATCCTCACCGTGGTTTTTCCCCTCTTAGGTTTCCCACATAAATATGGTGTTCTTATGTGTTTGATGTGTTTGGATTGCTACTTCACATGTTTGCATTTTGTTAATGCATGATAAGGGTTTAATGGTTGTTAAGGGTTTAAGGGGTAATGCAGATCTGAATGTTATTGAGGGTTTTTGATGTTCTAAAGTATACAAGTAAGTCACCCCCCCTCTTAGTTGTCCTGTGCATCTAACATATGTTAGTATAGCTTTTTCCTAATTTGTAAAGATTTTTTTAGCTCTTGATGAATGGAAGTGTTGTTTTGGCTTTTTTCGTTACGTCTTGACACTAAGAGTGTCCTCTATCTTGATGTTTTAGGTTAACAACTACTTTCTCATGAGCCTCAAATGGAAGCTAGTTGAACAAGCCTTGGTCATAGCCATTTATGGCTACCAGCTCACGGTCCTCTAGCAGAAACAAGTTGAGCTAGCTTTGGCCATTGTCATTCTATTTGGGATTAATAGATAGTTGAATGCTAAAGCAAAAGCTAATTGATTGTTGTTCTTTGGTTTCGCCTCAATTTTATTCTCTCCACCCTTATCTCCTAACCCTATGCCTCCAACTCTTTGCTTTGCAAGTTTTAGCTTATTTTTTAGATTAGACAAGAATTGGCCCTCTCTAGAGGTTTCTCACACATTGGAAGTTGTGCATGGGCATCTAAGACTGCATGCCCCCCCAATCAACATTTCTCCAACCTCCAAAGTTGGGTGCGTTGATTTGAGGCATCAACAATATCAATGCTCAAATAGATTTGTACTCAATTTTAAGCTTTTATTATGTCATAGATTGTCCAATCAAATAATGATCCCCATTATCAACAAAAATTTTAAAAGACAAGAAAAAGCAATAGAAGAAACAAAATATTGAAAGTACATCCACAATTGTATACTTACAAAAGATATCAATGACCTCCATTCTCCAACATTTGAGTTTGTACTCCTGCAAAGTGCTGGTTGCCCAGAAATCAACTCCATCAAAACAACACCAAAAGCATATACATCATTTTTCGTACTTACATGTCCATCTCGAACATACCTACAATCAAAAATAAAAGATGATCAAATTTGACTTGAAATACGTCTTGTTACATAAATCATGTATGCTTTGGGCTGTTATTGCAAATTGTAATATATACTTTCATAAACCAATGCAGACTAAAATATTGACACCGAAGGTTGGTGAGTCCAATATTGCTAAGTTATGAAGTTAAAAATATTATCTATTTGATAAGAAAATGTTTGGATTTCTTACTCAGGGGCAAGGTAGCCAAATGTTCCAACCACTTTTGTTGTTGCAGCTTGATTTTCAAGGGAATGCTCCAACAACTTGACTAGACCAAAGTCTGCAATCTGTTAATAAAGAAAACCATACTTCAGTCAAAGAAAAGTTGACAGATTATCACATTTATGAAGTGTTTCTTAAATATTGTGTTCAAAATATTATAGATAGAATGGTGTAGGAATCATAAAAATTCAAGAAAAAATTGCTACAACTAAAATCCACTAGCATACAAAATTGTGACAACTAGAGGGATCAAAGTTTGAGCCATTGACCTCCTAAATTACTTGAGGGCACAACTCACACTATAATAAAATGCTTGGCATTAATGTGCACTTTGATTGGCTCTTCCAACCAAGTGACCTACATTGGTTTTTCTGGGGTTGTTTGGATACCCACAGGTTGTTCAAGTGAGACCCTGCTGTATAACTTATTCCTTTCTCTTCCAACTCTTGGACTTCTAGTTTCATTCATGGCTTGTTCTATATATTTTTGTTGCAAACCATTATGGAATAATATCCCAGAAAGCAGAGGGTTTTTAGCACTAGGGCCTGGACTTGTTTCCATCCTTTTCTTCAATATTTTGATAGATCACCCATTAAGTGTGTCATTTTCCACTTACGCATCTTCCTATGTTCCCCAACTTCTTTCTCTATCTCTGCTTTTAGAACTGGCTTCTCCTCTTTTGTGCAAATACATGGAAAATTATTTTCAGATCTGCTTTCTCTTCTACTGCATCAAAAATAATGGATCATTTCTAGGCTCTTCTAATTCCAAATTTGTAAACTATTCTTCTGTATCAATCTGACAAAATTTATTTTCCACTTTTACTTTCCCTCATTCTACATCAAAGTGTCCAGCGTCATTCTTGGAATATGCATCTTCATCTTCTTCTCATTCATGATTTTTTCTCCTCCACTGACTATTACAACTGCTAGAATGATGAAACTCATGTAAACTAGATAGACTTCATCTGTTATAGAAGTTGCTCTCCTTCATTGTACTTGTGCCAATTCATAGATTCTATCTGCCATATCTCATGCTAGTTGTAACATAATCTTCTTCTCTTTCCAAACAATATTTTCCACTGCAACATAAGCTATTCTGCTCATTAGCTATTTCTTCTTTTTGACCTCTGATCTTTAAAACAACACACTCATATGTCTTGTACCACACAAACCAACAAGAATAACTTCATAAATATAAGAGATATGTGGGTAACTGCACAAAAAAGACAGATTGTGCCTACAAGGCAATGTACATGTAAGAGGGTCATCTCATGACATGTCAGTTATAATGAATATTTATCTTTTTGCAGATTTGATTTCTCCAACAAAATAGAGTTCAATAAGCCTTTTAGTCTCTTCCATTCTTAATACTTATAGTGTAACAAATATGCTCCACTGCATGTACTCCACATACTACTTGCCTTTGGGCATTAACATAAAAAATTTAATTGTGTGTATTGAAGTCATCCAAGGTGATCAATTTTGCCTGAGGAGTCATTTCTTATATGACATTACCTCATGACCAGTGGTAACAATTAACATTAGTATCGATGAAGAGGATACTAACACATCAACTTGAGCTTTCATCCCAAAGCTTGCTTCTAAAATGGAAAAGGTTTGATTCATGCAATACCTGATAGGCTTTCCTTATCTCACAATTATTATCAGTATGGAATCATATCACGCCAATCCTTTTAGTAATTGGATCTTCAAAGTCTAACATTATTTAGGTATTTGTATCTATGAGATTTTTAATTGTCTTTGGTGAAGTCATCCACAATAACCAATTTTCTTTTGTAGTAGACTAGTAATTTCTTTTGACCTTTATCTCATAAACATTGGTAATCATAAAAAAGCAAGGGAGCCCACAAAGCACATAAGTGCCTCTAAGAAATGTTATCACTAGAGAGGGGTTTTATCACATGTAGTTAAAAATCTATCATGTCCCCGTTTTAGCTGACACTGCTTGTCGAGGAGTGAGCCTATTATTTCGATCCTCGTAGGCTGACAGATAGGTGCAGAGGATCATCGGAGGCAGTTGCTCAGTGTTTGGTAGCTCCAGTTTTGCAGTTGTGTTAGGTCGGGCCTTCGCAGAATCTTCCAGTGAGCATTTTCAGGAACTTTCTATTTTTAGAAAGTTAGGTCAGGCGGAAGCTGCTATTTCTGGCAGGGCACCTGGTTCAACCATTCAGCTCAGAATCGACCCAGTTCAGCAGTTTGATGATCAGACGGAGAAATAAGGAGTATTTAATGAATTATTAAATATTTAATAATTTGACTTTATATTAAAGTCACTTTATTGAAATATTTAAATATTTAATTAATTTGGCCTGTTATAAAGTATTTATTATACTTTATAATAAAGTATTTATTATACTTTATAATAAAGTATTGATTTTTGACTTAATGAATATTTATCATTCATTAAAATAAGACGCCAGTTAATTATTTAATATTTCTCCTAAGTTTAAAAGTGTGAATTAAATCATTTATTTAAATGATTAATTAAAAAGGAGATTGGGTTGAATTTCTTCAAGGGATATATATTTCCACTCAAGGCAAAATCGAACTATTCTGATATTATTATTCAATTTTGTCTTTTGCTCTGAGCATTGGAGTTTGCAAACCTTAGGGTTTCTGGCAGACGAACGTTTCTGGAGAACGAAAACTCTTCAGAGATCAGGCAGACTGAGGCTGTGCAATACCAGCTGAAGCTTGCACTTGGTGATTTCACACAGGGATCACAGGTTGGATTTATTGACAGATTCATCAGAGATTTGCAGAGAAAATCATCTACCTTCTGAGGCGATTTCATCAGAGAACCAATTTCAAAGATCTGGCATTGTTTCTTGGGAGGCCGTACTTTGTTCTTATTGCTGCAGCAGGCCGTACTTCTGTACTTTCCAGGCCGTACCTTCTCATCTCCAGAGAAACGCATATGTTCTTCAGAGTCTGGTGATTCTAGCTTGGACGCCTTGGTATTGGGGTTGTTTCCTGCCTGTGACTGGAGAGCAAAAAGGGATAAATTATTTTCTACATGCATTTATTGCTGCTACAGCCGCCATTAAAGAGAAATCAGGTTTTTTCCAATAAATTTATTGTATCTCATTTATATCTCCGTCTTTATTATTGTAAACGCTCTGAAATCAACAATAAATGATGCGCCTATTGTTATTGAGCAAGATCTTAGCGTATTTGATGTTCTAGAATTTTTTATTTGGATTTTCCAAGCATTATTTAGTTAAATCGCAGCTTTCAGCATATTCCTCTGAAAACCTTCAAAAATACAAAAAAAAAACCACAATTTGCAAAAACACAAAAATCTTCAGTTGGGTTTCGTTTTGAGAACCACCAGGGTTCTGACAGTGGTATCAGAGCACAGATCTCCTGCCATCCTGTGCTTTTTTCAGTGCTTTTTCAGAATACAGTGTGCTTTTTAGCGCTTTTTCATGAACAGAGATACCATTCACTACATTAAAGGTGTAGGAACAGGCAAAGACGAGGATTGGATAGGCCCACCTATCCCTGAAGGTCAGACTATATCAGGAGTACTTGGTATTCACAGATCCAGTTCTGACGGCAGTGAAAACAGTGTTGCAACCCTAATGGCAGAACGTGAGACTTCCTCAAAGACTCGCAGGGATCCAGGGAAGGCGCATGCAGAGGGTGATATTACCGAGGAGGAGTTTAGACGGAGGCATGATAATATGATGGACATGATGTCTCAGTTGATGGGTACCATTAGGCAGTACACACCCACACAGCCTCATTACATACAGATTGGTCAGACGAGCGGGACTGCACCAGTGGATCAGCCATTAGCATCAGCACCTCGACAGCCGTCTCCGATCTATCAGGAGCGTAGGCCAGGTCAGCCTACTTTCTTACCTAGGGAGACTCCACCACAGACTCCAGGGGCAGAGCATCAGGGGCAGCATCAGGAGTTTCAGCCACACAATGGCATGTCCGTGGCAGACTTGACGAGATTTCATGGTGAGTACATGTCACTAGCACCTGAGATCCGGCAGGCACTTACATTCCATGAGTTTATAGATGTTTATAAACCCAGAGGAGGAGGCAGATTTGACCGCAGACCCCCACAGCATCAGCAGCCGCAGCCACAGGTGAACAGGGATTTGCAGTATGCGGTGAGCAAGATTACATTGCCATATTTTGATGGGTCTGAAAAGACATCAGCGAGGTCTTGGGTCCAGAAACTGGACAATTACTTATCACTTAGGCCTATGCAGGAGGATGAGGCAATTAAATTTGCTACTTTACATCTGACGGAGTAGCATGATTGGTGGCACCACGGCATGTATACGCTGGCCATCATGCAGTCAATACCTACCAGGAATTCACCAGCAGGCTCATAGAGCGATTTGATAAAAAGGATCCAGAACTTTATTTCAGGGAGCTAGCTCAGCTCAGGCAGACAGGTAGCTTGGATTCTTACATTGGTGAGTTTCAGAGAGTTGCAGTTATGGTGACTGGTATTTCAGAACGGAGACTCATTATACTCTTCGTTGAGGGTTTGACAGAGCCTATGAGAGGTTGGGTCAAGGCGTTTGATCCTCCTACTCTTCAGGAGGCGATGCGGAAGGCAAGGAGTATGGAGCTTGCTGCTCCGAAGAAACAATTTCAGCCTAAGACAAACAACTTGCCTGTTGAGGAGAGTCATACACCAGTTGCAGATCCAAAAAGGAAACCAGTTGCGAGAATTGATGATGCAACTCGGGATGAATTGAGAAAGAAACAACTTTGTTATTGGTGCAAAGCACCCTACAACAAGGAGCATGATTGTCCTTTGAGACCGAAGGGCAGAGCCAACCGCGCCATGTGGGTTTACTATGATGATGACGAGTCTGATGATTCAGACCAGCAGGTTGTTTCAGAACATGCAGAGGCCGGGAATGCCTCTATGGAGTTTGGGCCCGATGCCAACTTATCCCCGTTGGTGTTATCTGCTAGTGTACGGGATGACTCATTCAGGTTTAGGGGATTAGTGGAAGGACAGCGATGTATTGCTATGCTCGACACTGGAGCCACACACAATTTCATCGATGAGAGCTTCGTCAACAGATGTAGACTCCAGACAGAGGATTTCGATGGATTCAGAGTTCGGGTGGCAGATGGATATACACTCACTTGCACTCGACGGATTTGTAATCTCACTCTCATGCTGAATGATTATGAGTTGCAGGCAGACTTCTATGTAGTCAACCTGGGTGGGATGGATTTAGTATTGGGTATGAGATGGCTTCAGGACATCAGTGTGTTCACCCTCAACTTGCCTAAAATGGAGATGAGATTTGAGGTACAGGGCAAGAAATATGTGTTGAGGGGAATTACAGATGGTAGCCTTCGTTCTATCTCTCTCGTTAGTGGGAAGAGTGGGATGGTAGAGGAGGATTTTGTGCAGACCAGGCATGGTTATGCTCAGTACCCCGGGGGTTCTGAGACAGTCGTTTGGGATCAGCCTAGTGGTTTGGGTCCGTTTGTGACCAATCCATTGTTTGAGATGAATGTTATATCTTTATACGACAATCCGCTCTTTGAATTTGATGTGGGTAACTCACTTGATCCTGGTCTTGAGCAGAGTGATGATAGCATTTGGGATCCTACTAGTGCACTGGGATTTCAGACTCAGCTCACGGAGGAGTATCACAGTGTGTATATGGTGCAGAGTGCATATGGCTTCATGATTGATCCGCATGTACACAATTTGTTTCAGGTGCACAGTTCTAGCATGCACATACTTGATATGTTGGATGATAGCATATCTCGTGCAGTTTTAGGGGGTAAGTGTTGCTTGTCGTTTGACTTGCCTCCTTCTGAGTTTCTTGATCCTATGCCGGACCGCACTGAGGTTAATAGGGAATGGTATTCTATTCTTGCTGATCAGTTGTGGGAGTTACAGGAGTCAGTTGTGGCCAGCAGGAACATTGTCCGGCACTATCCTTGGGATCCAGGTGGTGCAGTGCATTCGTATTTGCAGAGATTGCTTGAGGACAAGCAATTTCAGGGAGGGCGAACTGTCATGTCCCCGTTTTAGCTGACACTGCTTGTCGAGGAGTGAGCCTATTATTTCGATCCTCGTAGGCTGACAGATAGGTGCAGAGGATCATCGGAGGCAGTTGCTCAGTGTTTGGTAGCTCCAGTTTTGCAGTTGTGTCAGGTTGGGCTTCGCAGAATCTTCCAGTGAGCATTTTCAGGAACTTTCTATTTTTAGAAAGTTAGGTCAGGCGGAAGCTGCTATTTCGGGCAGGGCACCTGGTTCAACCATTCAGCTCAGAATCGACCCAGTTCAGCAGTTTGATGATCAGACGGAGAAATAAGGAGTATTTAATGAATTATTAAATATTTAATAATTTGACTTTATATTAAAGTCACTTTATTGAAATATTTAAATATTTAATTAATTTGGCCTGTTATAAAGTATTTATTATACTTTATAATAAAGTATTGATTTTTGACTTAATGAATATTTATTATTCATTAAAATAAGACGCCAGTTAATTATTTAATATTTCTCCTAAGTTTAAAAGTGCGAATTAAATCATTTATTTAAATGATTAATTAAAAAGGAGATTGGGTCGAATTTCTTCAAGGGATATATATTTCCACTCAAGGCAAAATCGAACTATTCTGATATTATTATTCAATTTTGTCTTTTGCTCTGAGCATTGGAGTTTGCAAACCTTAGGGTTTTTGGTAGACGAACGTTTCTGGAGAACGAAAACTCTTCAGAGATCAGGCAGACTGAGGCTGTGCAATACCAGCTGAAGCTTGCACTTGGTGATTTCACACAGGGATCACAGGTTGGATTTATTGACAGATTCATCAGAGATTTGCAGAGAAAATCATCTACCTTCTGAGGCGATTTCATCAGAGAACCAATTTCAAAGATCTGGCATTGTTTCTTGGGAGGCCGTACTTTGTTCTTATTGCTGCAGCAGGCCGTACTTCTGTACTTTCCAGGCCGTACCTTCTCATCTCCAGAGAAACGCATATGTTCTTCAGAGTCTGGTGATTCTAGCTTGGACGCCTTGGTATTGGGGTTGTTTCCTGCCTGTGACTGGAGAGCAAAAAGGGATAAATTATTTTCTACATGCATTTATTGCTGCTACAGCCGCCATTAAAGAGAAATCAGGTTTTTTCCAATAAATTTATTGTATCTCATTTATATCTCCGTCTTTATTATTGTAAACGCTCTGAAATCAACAATAAATGATGCGCCTATTGTTATTGAGCAAGATCTTAGCGTATTTGATGTTCTAGAATTTTTTATTTGGATTTTCCAAGCATTATTTAGTTAAATCGCAGCTTTCAGCATATTCCTCTGAAAACCTTCAAAAATACAAAAAAAAAACCACAATTTGCAAAAACACAAAAATCTTCAGTTGGGTTTCGTTTTGAGAACCACTAGGGTTCTGACAAAATCTCACTAAAATATAAATATTTTAGTCTGAAAATTGTTAATTGCCAATTGCCAATGGTCGGGAATTGAATGGCTGAAAAAAATAAGATTAAAGGATGTACAATCTTGCAAGATAGATACTATTAAACAACAGATCAATATAAACGAAGTGTTTGTTTTTGGATCTTTCCACAACCATTTTTTATTAAATTTTAATCTTTGTGAAATTTCCACCCATGTATATTCGAAGTCATCTCTTGGATGACCAATATCCATTAGTGGTCATTAGTTAATAACTTTTCCCTCATGTACATATTGATAATAGTCACAAGGAAAGAGGAGCCGCAAAACACCCAAGCACCTCAAAGCATTTGTTAGTATGGGAAAGGAATGCCAATTTATTAGAAAATCCACCACTTTAGGCCTTTCACCCCTAATCTACTTCCTAATTGCAACATTTCAATGTGGGATCAACCCAAACAACCCAATATCATTCATTTTATTAAGTGATTGGACCTTCCGAGGCTATTTTTAATTAGATTTTAATCTAACAATAACATCAGAAATCATTACTCTAATAAATTTCCCCTCATGTATGCCAATGATAATCATCATACAACGGGGCCCTACAATGCACACAAGCACCTCTAAGAATTTTTTGTGTTAATTTTGACCCCACAAGAATATCAACGTACTTTACCTTTGTTAAAAGTCATTAAAGGAATTTTCACAATCCTTATCTAAGTTATCTTTGCATATAAATAGGAAGCCAACATAACAAGATTTTTCAAAATGCAGTAAGAAAAAAATGCATTATAGTGTCAATCTCCTTAACTCTACTTTCCTTATTTTTAGTTATACATTGATTTAAATCCAAATGAAGATAAAGTAAATGGTTAAGATAATTCTTGTGTATTATGGTCCAAATCAAGAGAAAGTAAACTGTTTAGATACTTCTCATGTCTTACATCTTCATGAGACAAGGAAATGAAAAGCACTCAATTCTTATCATCGCATGAAATGGTGCATGTTAAAATAAGAATAGAACAGTGATACTATACCTTTGCACGCAAATCTGAATCAAGAAGAATGTTGCTTGTTTTGACATCCCGATGAGCATAAATTGGTTTTGTGTGTTCATGAATATATTCAAGGCCTCTTGCTGCGTCAAGAGCAATTTGCACCCTTTCACTCCAAGAAAGTGGCTTACGACCTGCAGCAAATTGCATGAAAAGTTACATGATATGAACCAAAATTAGCTTAGGGCAGAAACTATGTCAGATGTACTACATTAGGTAGACAACTATAAAGGAAGAGCAATGAAGATACATTATAAAAATCTTTCTATCCAGGATTTTACAAGATTCCTTATATTTAAAGAAATTTGAATAAAGATAGGTAAATATTTAGTAAACCTACCTTTGCTTGATGGATCATGTAAACATTCACTTAGGGCACCATTTTCAGCATATTCATAGACAAGGAATAAATGTTCACCTCCAGCGGAATAGCCGATGAGCTCAACCTACAAAAAAAATATTAAGATTTTAAAATGGATGCACATGTCAAGAATGAGTATGAGTGGTCCTGTATTTTGAAAGAATGAAGACCATTTAAAATATACAAGAGAAGTTTCATTGCAGTATAACACAGGTAACAGCAACAATTATGGAAAACAGATTGAAGACAGATTTTATTTTTCAAAAGAATAATTGGCATAATCTGAAAAGGGATGATAGGGAAAAGGATGTTTGTGCATGATATGCTCTTAATTATATATTGTGAACTTAAGCTCTTACAACCAGCTTTTTATATCTTTTGTAATCCTAAAATCAATGGATACCAAAACTAGGTATCTAGGTTCCTTAGGAGTTATAAACTTATTTGGAGTAAGAAGGAGGATTGTTTGGGATGGAATAGAGGATAAGAAGATAATAACTCAATGAAATCTGGTTATGATAAGCTTTTTACCCTTGTGACTGAAGCCAAGCCTCCTTTTAGGTGAGAGAGAATATGGCAATCCAAAGCTTTCTTTGGATTGCATACCATGGTAAAATTCTCACTTCGGATGATCTCAAAAGGAAAGGCTTGAAAGGTCCTAGTAGACTGCCACTTTATTTTTTAGATGAGTAGAAGATCAATCTCCTTCATTGTGCCATGGCTTACGAGATGTGGATATGTTTTGTTTCAAAATTTAACCTATAGTGGACCTTTAGTCAAAGCCTCAAAGATCAAATGGAATCTTGGAATTTTTATTTTAACATAGAGACTCTGAGAGATATTTGGGACATCACACTAGACATGATCATTGGGAAGCTTTGGCTAGAAAGAAACAATAGGATTTTCAATAACAGGTACAAGAGCCTAGGCCAATTATGGGATGATATTGTGAGGAATAGCACTCACATTATCATGATGAACAATCAAGACAAGAACAAGGGATGCAATCCCTAAGAGAAGATTCTCTGAAATTGGTCAACTTGGGGTCCTCTTCAATATAAAGAAACCTAGGATCAAGATGTTCAAGAAGGAGATTTGGAACCCCCCAATCAAGGTTGGATTGAGAATTATTTTGATGGGGTTTCCAAGGGAAGCTCGAGGGATAACAAAGCTATATCCATTCTTAGGGATGATAAAGGAAGAGTGTCAACTTTAGGGAGATTTTATATAGGCATCAACACCAACAACATCTTTGAAGCTAAAGGTTTCCTTCTTGGTTTGGAGTTGGCTCTCAATTGCATGAGTAAGAAATTGTGGATAGAAGGATATTCTTCAATTACTTGAGGGAATAGAGAAGCAATGTAGAAAATAAACAATAATGATCTACAAATCATACAAAACACAAATATGCAAAGCCCTAACTTCAATATCTTATGAGAGGAGCTTGTTTGTTAAATAGAAAATTAAACAATAGTAAACTGAATGAAAACTACATGCAATCTGCTAACTAATTGGAATGCAACCTGCTAACTAACTAAATTTACGAAAATAGCAACATGCAAAATCAATGGTCATTATTCTTTTCCCCCATAATGACCATTAGGAAGAACTCAAAGAAAATCTCAAAGTTTATGAAACTTATCATGAGCTTGGGCCTTTGTGAATATATTTGTTATCTAATCCTTTGTAGGGTAGTATAGAATCTCAACTAGTCCTTGTTGAACCAACTCTTTGATGTAGTGATGTTTAATCTCAATATGCTTAGTCCTACTATGGAACATTGGATTCCTCATTATCTATATAGTACTATGGTTATCACAATACAAAAAGGTCTATTTTATATTTGTCGCATATCCTCTAACAATCTTTTCAATCATATTATTTGGAAATATGCGAATGTGGTAGCTTTGTACTCTACCTTTTCTATAGAAGGTGATATGGTAGGTCATTTCTTGGAATTCCAAGAAAATATTATAGAACTAAAACTAAAATTATAACCAAAAATGTTAAATTTAGTGATCAAATTAAATGCACAGAAAATTAATTCAAAATCAGACACAAATAACACAGCAGATACCCTGGGAAAACCCTCCTCTTGAGGGAGAAAAACCCAGCAACAATATATCACTTATATATTGAATTAACAATAGAGACTTCTTTTACAATTGAGGCCGATATGAAGGCCTATCACATGCACCACAATCTGATGATAATCTCAGCCAATAACTCTATCAATTTCCTCTTGATAATAAACTCGATCTGCCTTATAGAGAACTCGCACCAATGACTAAAGTATGTTGAATGAATTGAATGAATCAACAAAGAGAGAAACGTTGAATATATATACAATATAGAAGGGTCGTCACTCTTCAAATCAAGTCGGCCATCATAGAGGAAGGTGCCCCTTCATTAAATCGCATCCAATGAGCAAGAAGTCGGTCACATAAGGAATCGTGCCATTTCAAGGTTGGCTTGATAACAAATGTATTTCTTTATTGAACGTGCCTCTTCATTAATCAACATGTCGGCCTTAACAAATAATTGCAACTCAACAATAAATCGTGCCTCTTGAGTGAATCGATGTCTCAATAAATTAAATAGCTCTAAGCTATGATTTAATTTATTAACATGAAGCAAAGGAGATCGCTGGAAGAATATGACTGACGCTGTTATTAACATCAACACTCCCTCTTAGCTAGGGAGAATACTTCCAGCTGCACAAGACATATCACCTCAACGTGATGTCTACCACAATGGCTACAACCAAAATGTGGGAAGGAAGAATATCACCTCATCGTGATATTAGATATCACCTCAACATGATATCAACCATAATGGCTACAACCATGTATGGTATGTACAAGTGTTCATCACTTGCATGATGTTGTCACCTCAACATGACTTTCACCATGGCTCTCCCAGAGGGTGAAACACAAGTACAAAAAATCATCACGGATTCTCTCACGTGATGCTATCATGGAGTCACACACATGACATCCACCATGACTCTCTCAAAGGGTGGAAACAAGGGCTTTCACCTCAAATCTCAAAGAGAAATGCATTAACAAGGGATTTCACCTTGAACTTCTCTCACAAAGAAGAACTCATTAAACAAGGCTCATTGATGCTGAGACTCTTTCTCAGTTAAGGCCGGATTCTCCACCATACCAAGCTTATCTCGAAAGTACACAAACTTGATTCTTGAGAGGCTTGGTGAGAATGTCTGCCGTCTGCTCATCAGTGCTGATATACCTTAACTGTATAGCCTTCCGCAATACCATATCTCTAATATAGTGATACTTTATCTCAACATGCTTGGTTCTACCATGAAACACAGGATTGACAGAAAGCTTCACACAACTCTGGTTATCACAATGAATGATAGTAGGCTCCATTGATTGTCCAAACAATCCTACAAGGAGCTTATGAAGCCATACTGCTTCCCGAGCTGTCATACAAGCTGCAATATACTCTGCCTCTATTGTACTCAAAGCCACAGATGACTGCTTCCTGCTGTACCAGGATATCATAGCAGAACCCAAACTGAAGCAACAACCAAAGGTACTCTTCCGATCTGTGACACATCTTGCCCAATCAGAATCAGTATAACCATGCAACTCCAAATTAGCATTTGAAGAATATCTCAACCCATATCCAACTGTGCCACACAAGTATCTCAGGATATGTTTAGCTGCAACAAGATGTATCTATCTCGGTTCACACATGAACTGACTAAGTGCACTCACAGCATAACAGATATCTGGTCTAGTGTTAACTAGATACATCAAGGACCCAATCAGCTGTTTGTACATTGTAGGATCCACCAAGTCTGAACTAGCTGCAGCCTCCTTCAATTTATGTAGGTTGGTCTCCATAGGTGTAGACATGGATTTGCAATCCATCATACCAAACCTCTTAAGTACATCAATGGTGTACTTCCCTTGACTTAGGATCATTTCATCTAGTTTCTGCCAGACTTCTAAGCCAAGGAAGTAGTGCATAAGTCCAAGGTCTTTCATCTCAAACTCAGAGGCCAACTCTTTCTTACATTTGATGATCAAGTGCTCTTCTCCAATAAGTATCAAATCATCAACATATAAAACCAAAATCAATGCTTCACCATCAATTACCTTAAAGTATAGATTAGAGTCAGCATCATTCTTCAAGAATCCCAAGCTTGACAGGTAACGATCAATTCTTTCGTACCATGCACGAGGAGCCTATTTAAGACCATACAAGGCCTTCTTCAACTTGCAAACATGAGACTCCTTCCTATGTACCTCGAACCCATCAGGTTGCTCAATATAAACTTTTTCCTCAATCACACCATTCAGAAACGCTGTCTTCACATCCATTTGGTGAATCTTCCATCCTCTAGATGCAACAATAGCAATGATTGTTCTGACAGAAGTATAGCGAGCAACAGGAGCAAATGTTTCTTCATAATCAACTCCCTCTTTCTGTGAAAACTCTCGAGCCACAAATCTTGCCTTGTACTTCTCAATGCTCCCATCTACAACATGCTTGATCTTGAAGAGCCATTTCGAAGATACCACATATTTGCCTTCGGGTCTAGGAACAATGTCCCAAACATCATTCTTGAGAATTGATTGGTACTCCTCTGTCATAGCATCTTTCCAAACCTGTTGAATGGAAGCTTCTTCCACACTAGAAGGCTCGGACTCAATAATATGACTCATCAAGGCAACATAACTGGAGAACTTATGTGGCCTTTTACTTTCTCTGAATGTACCTCTAGGAGCTGTGAACCTTTCAGCCTCTTGCATAGTTTGTCTAGCCCAAAGAGGTCTCTTTCTTCTAATCACTATATCGGTAGGCCCATTAGTAGGTTCCAATGGCTCAACTGGATCAACATCTTCCTGCGGTTCTGAAGTCTCCCTCTGAATCTCAGGAGTATGGTCAACTTCCATATCCTGAGGAGACTCATCATAGTCAATCTCCACATGAGTTCCCTTGGATCTTCTAAATGCAACATCTTCCTCAAATGTGACATCTCTACTAATTTCAATCAACTTCTGACCTGGAACATATATCCTGTAGGCTTTTGATGTCTCACTGTAGCCCACGAATATTCCCTTCTTGCCAAAAGGCTCCAACTTAGTTCTCTTTTCTTTTGGAACATGAACATAGACAGGACATCCAAAGATCCTCAAATTACTAACCTCGGGCTTCTTCCCTGTAAAGGCTTCTTTCGGAGTCATATTCTCCAAGACCTTGTGAGGATTTTTATTCTGAACATATACTGCAATCCTAGAAGCTTCTGCCCATAAGAAGGTTTGCAGATCCTGGTCATGAATCATGGCTTTCACTACTTCCACGATTGTCCTGTTCTTTCTCTCTGCAACACCATTCTGTTGAGGATTATAGGGAACACAAAACTCCCTCTTAATCCCAGCATCAACACAAAAATTTTGAAAGCTACCAGAGGTGTATTCTCCTCCATTATCAAATTTGAGGATCTTGATTCTTTTACCGGAAAGATTCTCTACTAGAGCTTTGAACTCTTTGAACCTTTCTAACACTTCCTCAGATTCTTTAGTTTTCAAAAAATACATCCAAGTCTTTCTAGAGTGATCATCAATAAAAAGAACATAATACAAGAAACCACTTGAAGAAGGAACAGACATAGGTCCACATAAATCAGAATGAATAAGGTCTAAAATACACTTAGATCTACTTTCTCTATTGTGGAAAGGAGCTTTTGAATTCTTACCCATAGCACATCCTTTGCAAGTTCCTTCATGCACTTTCTCGAACTTAGGAAGTCCCGTGACCATCTTCTCCATGATAGGTAAGGCTCGGAAGTGAAGGTGAGCCAATCTTCGATGCCACAAATCACATAGACTTGAAGAATCATGAACTAATGCTTGTAGAGGACGTGTACATAGCCTATAGAGGCTTTCATGTCTAACACCAATTACTTGAGCATCCTTGAAACTAGAATTCTCCATCCACACAAGAACTTTTCCTTTGGAGAAGGCAACTTGATATCCTTTATCTTCTAGAGCTGAAATGGAAATGAGATTGCGCTTGATTCTCGGAACATAAAGAACATCTCTCAACTGAAGTGTAATGCCAGAATCCAAATGAAGAGTGGAGGTCCCAATCCCTTTCACGGAGTAGCCAACATCATCTCCGATAATAACTTGTTCGGAAGAATCCTTCTCCACCAAACTTGATAAGTGCTCCTTAAATCCAGTAATGTGTCGAGAAGCACCACTATCGATCAGCCAAGTGTTGGTATCTGTAGGAACATTGCTTGATAATGCTGAATAGAATAAGTATTCACATGAATCCTTTTGTGGAGAAACATCATCAACATCTGCAATGGTGGCTTGTTGCTTAGGTCTAGTTGGACAATGCTTAGCAAAGTGGCCACACTTATCACACCTAAAGCATTGAATCTTGGACATGTCTCTCTTCTTCTTGGAGGCAGGTGCATCATCATTTCCCTTATCTCGATTCCTCTTGAAGAACCCTTTCTTTCCATCTTTTCCTTTCTTCTTCGAAGCATGGGAGGCGAGAACATGAATATCTTCATTCTTTGAACTTTGACCAATGCCTCTAGCCACCAGCCTTGATTCTTCTTGAATGCAATCTGACCTTAAACGATCAAACTTAGGAAAATTTGATCTTGCACTGATTCCCTGAATGAAGGATTCCCAAGACAAAGGAAGACCATTGAGAGCAAGCATAGTCAAGTCTTTGTCATCAACCATATGGCCAATTGTCGAGAGCTGATCTCTCAAATCTGAAATCCTCATGAAGTAAGCAATCACTGATTCTCCCTTCGCCATCTTCACATGGTGTAGTTGTTCCTTAGTGCAAGTGCTCGGCTAGTATTGTTGATTTCGTACATTTCTTCCAATGTTTTAAACATGTCTCTTGCAATCTTCAGTTTAGAGACAATAGGAATGATATGATCCTTAACGGAATCAACCAATATTTTCATTGCCTTGATATCTTTCTTCACCCACTGCAACTTCTCTTCTTCCTCCTCAGGTTCAGGAACACTAGACTCCACAAATTCACCCAAGTCATTTTCACGCAAGGTAAGCATAATCCTGAATCTCCATGATGTGAAGTTTGAAGCTCCCTCGAGTCTATCCTCAATCTTCAAACCGTTAACCATCTTGATAGACAAAGAAATAATATAAAGAAGAGAATAGAGTATTGCTGTATGAACAATTCTGATCACGATCTCCTCAAACCCGCTCTGATACCATGTTAAATTTAGTGATCAGATTAAATGCACAGAAAATTAATTCAAAATCAAACACAAATAACACAGCAGATACCCTGGAAAAACCCTCCTCTTGAGGGAGAAAAACCCAACAACAATATATCACTTATATATTGAATTAACAATAGAGACTTCTTTTACAATTGAAGCCGATATGAAGGCCTATCACATGCACCACAATCTGATGATAATCTCAGCCAATAACTCTATCGATTTCCTCTTGATAATAAACTCGATCTGCCTTATAGAGAACTCGCATCAATGATTGAAGTATATCGAATGAATTAAATGAATCAACAAAGAGAGAAACATTGAATATATATACAATATAGAAGGGTCGTCACTCTTCAAATCAAGTTGGCCATCATAGAGGAAGGCGCCCCTTCATTAAATCATATCCAATGAGCAAGAAGTCGGTCACATAAGGAATCGCGCCATTTCAAGGTCGGCTTGATAACAAATGTATTTCTTTATTGAAAGTGCCTCTTCATTAATCAACATGTCGGCCTTAACAAATAATTGCAACTCAACAATAAATTGTGCCTCTTGAGTGAATCGATGTCTCAATAAATTAAATAGCTCTAATCTATGATTTAATTTATTAACATGAAGCAAAGGAGATCACTGGAAGAATATGACCGACGCTGTTATTAACATCAACAAAAAATACTTTCAATCATTTAAGGAACCTACCCAATTTGAATTTGTAAACCCAACTAATCTACTATCCTTTGAATGCTAAAATTGGAGACCATAACTCAAAGTCATGTTGATATACCTGAGAATTCTCTTAGTTGCATTCTATGTCCCCTTTTTCCTGCCCTAAATCCACCCTATTTTAATAGTGTTTTTAAACACTAATATATATATTATATAATATTAAAATATAAATAATATAATTAAATAAATAAAGAAAGGAGGTCAGCCTTGTTAAGGTTTTTTTTTGGAGGGCTATAAAAGAAAGTAAAGTGCAAGTCTTTTGGGCTATCCATTCATATTGAATTTCACTTTGGAGATTTTTCTCTTTGGCTGCAACCTTGGTTGGGCTTCATTCCAAGGACGAAAACCCTTGTGAATGTGGTGAGTTGGACGAAACCCTAGCTCACCTTGTGGAGAACTCATAACAAAGTTCTGATTGAACTTCATTGGAGACAATTGGAGGTTTCGAGCATCATTGTATAATCAGATTTGGAGCAGAATTATTGTGGCATTTTGTGAGCAGATTGCATTAGGTTTTTTCCCTAATTTGGAGTGCCACTTTGGAGCAGGCCTGGGCGCCCTTTGGAGGGTGATTTTGCATATTTGGAGCAGCAGACCCTAAGCACTTACCAAGGAGGAATTTCACCCATCTAGGGTTTGGTATTTGAAGACTATTTTGCATATATTTGGTATGTATAAACTTTGGTTGGTATGTAGAAATGGAAGAAAATTGTGAAGATAAATAGCGACTTATTGAAAAACTATCTTAATCATTTAAATTTGATTGGCAAGGTTGAGCCATCTATGACTCCGTTGAGTTGTTTTCCTCAAAATTTTGTTTAATGATACATTATTCTATAGAATTTTTCAAATGAAAAGGAAAACCAAGTTAGATGCTTGGAAATATTCCTTCCTTAAATCGTGTTTGTTTGAGAATTTTCTTTTTCCTTAACAAAAAAGACATTCAAGAAAAATGTGTTGGATTTGACTGTGTTAACTTACTAGCAAAAGGCCAATTTTTAATTTAATGGAATTTTCATAAGTTATTTTGTTTCTCCCTTCATGAAAGTTTAGAAAAAGAGAGTGCCATCTGCAAAATGGAAGTTGGAGAATCTTGTGCCATTTTCAATTATAGGTATTATGTAGAGTTGCTTTCTTTTGTTGGCTATTTGTACCATCTGGAATAGATTTTCACTCATTAAAATAAAGAGAGATGGACAAAGAGGATTAAATTGTCTTAAATCCGCTGTTGAGTGAAATGGCCGTCACTTTTCTCCATTGATGTTGACCATCAACATAGGTGTTCATAAACATGTGTTGACTTATTGGATTACCTAGTTGTTGAAGCCAAATTTCTGTGGTGTTTCCTCAACTAGGTTCCAATTACATATGTCAAAGGTTTTGGAGATATCTAATTTTATTAGAATCCCAAGCTTTTATTTTTATTTAGATATAGTAGAAATGCTTGAGCCACAATGATGTTGATGATTTGCTTCCTGTGGAGATTATCTAGTTTAGGATATGTGTGAGGTATTTTTCAATGATTTTAGAGATTACCTCTTAGATCATATTGCACAAAGCAATTGTCCTGTGCTTTCAAATCATAATTTTAAGCAACATTTAGGAATTAGGAAAAGAGTGGTATTGTTGATCCATTTGAGTGTTTTTTTCATATTTGTGTGATTCTTGTACCATGAATAAAACATCCTTGACTATACCTTAGAATAGTTGATATAAAGAGCAATGAAATCATCTTAAACTGGAGCTTTATATGGCTTGAAAGAAAACTCCATTTTTTTCAATTATTCCTTTTCTGATGGGCTGCATGAATGCTGCATTATCTGTTTCCAATACTTGTTTGGTTATGTGTTGGAGAATCACTTGTCTAGCCTCTTATTTGTGGACTGAATCAGGAGGCTTGGAAAGAGTTTCATTACAGATTTCTGTGGCATATTCCAAGATCTCCTCTTGGAAGAAGATATAATCCCCAAATGAGCTTTGAAATTTTTGGATTGTGTTAGGGCACCTCTTGTTTTCAGTGGTAGAGTGAAAACATTTGGTGTCGGGGTCTCCTAGTTTGATCCACTGTTCTCTTTCCATTTGATGTTAATTCATCTGTCTTTGTTGCATATAACTGAAGGATTAATTGCTGCTTTTGATTTTTTAATTCTCTTGAGAATCCTTGATCTCCTATTTGAAATTGGAAATTTTGTAGCTTGGTATTGACTTGTTTAATCTCTTGGAAGAAATCCCCAAAGATTGTACAATGCCATTGCTTTAAGTGTTCTTTGATGTATTTAAAGAGTTTCATAATATTGAACATTTGAAATCTTGTTTTTCAATAATCCAGAAAAAGACAAGACAAAAATAGTAGGAAATGCAAACAGTAGCCAAACAGTGGAAAAAAGGATACAAATATGGACTTGAAAAACTAGTATTCAATCAGAAATCAATGAAGGACCTTCCCCAACACCATATTCCTATGAATATCACATCATGGAATACTTGAGGACTGAGGCTGGCTGACAAATTTCACTTCCTCAAAGATCTTTGTCACCATGAGCAAGCTGATTTAATTCTTCTTCAAGAAACACGTGAGAATAGCATCATTTACCTCTAAATTCAGAAGTGTATGGGGCACCAAGCACATTGTTATGGCTCCATAGTTGCTTCTCCATTGGGAATCCAATAGGTATACCTTCAAATACCACAACAATTTTCCTTGGGTTTTTCATACTATTTTCCATACCACATCAACATCAATATTTCACACTTGGAAACCACTATATCAACATCATCAACAATCTGAGTCAATGGATTCAGGCTAATGCCCACCCCAACCACAAAATGCTGGGTGAAAGAAAGGGAGCATCCATTTTAATCAAATAACTGTTTCAGAAAAGAAAGGAAGCCTCCATTTTAACCAGAGAATGACTGAATGACTCAAAAACATTGAGGCTAGCACTGATCTTGTTGAAGTTTCATTCGATCAAAGGGTCTTTACACTTGATCTAATGAATGGAAAAGAAGTAATGATATAGAAAAAAAACTAGATAGAAATTTTATCACAGACAACTAGACGCAAATAGAATGGAAAGCGAAAGAATACATCCACAGCTGCACAATCTCTGAACGTTGACCAATCATCCTCAAGGTGATCAATTGAAAAGCCGGGCCAATCAAAAAACCCTTCAGAATTGAGAACATGTGGTTAACATTTTATGACTTTGCCACAAACATATATAAATGGTGACAAGCTGCACCAAAAAAAAAGACCTTATGCCAATGTAAATGAAAAACTATCCTTCCCTACTACTGTACACAAAGGAAACATGCTTAATGTGCAATAATAATTACTCAATCCATGCACCAACAGGCATAACACTCAGAACAGGAGGCCAGAAACCAAAAGAACATAAAGGAAATAATGAACAACACCAAACAAATATTAAAATAGATTTTGGGAATTCTCTGTACATCAAACACACAAAAAAGCACAATGTTTATCATGAAGAATCCCAAAATGGGAAAAATTCTAGCATGAAATAAAGTCATGCCTTTTGCTTCCATAACTTACAAGGAAAATTACAGGCATTACAAGGAATTAACTCTTCGATGGAGAATGGAAACATTGTGGATTCACTCAGAAATGTCTTTGCAATGTCTCACACCTGAACTGCTCTTCTGTAGAAACTGTAATCAACCTCTACCAAATTAGACTTCATAAGAAACCGTTAAAAGGAGCCCCTTCATATTTAAATGCCCTCTTATATGCATATGGCACAAACATGATGATACAGATATTGAGTTGGAATTGGAATGCCAACAAGATTCTTGAAATGTAATGCCCATAATGTATGCTGCCAGCTGACCAAATCCAGGAATTGTACATTTCCATTTTGACAGGCACAGCAGCCAGAAAATTTGTTCTGCTAATTTATCACACTATAAAATACTGTTGCATCTGATTTATGACTACAAGGTCTTCCATTGGTTGAATCTGTTTTGCAGATGTTATATTAAAGTTTTGATGACTCACATGTTCTTCAAGGGCTCCAGATGCCCTGAGTACATTCAGTTGAATTATATAGAGCTTGAAATCAATATTGGGTATGTTTCATTGAACTGTGATGGACCACAGAATCAGGGCTAACTGAATGTTCTACCCATAGTGTTAGCATAGTTGAGAAATTGAGGGGATTGTCTTTTCTAAAAATAGCGGTTGTTTGTAACTACCCTGTTTTTGTGGGAAGAGGGAAACAATGTTGACCGTAAAATGTGATTACTGGATAGAGCTTTTGACAGTTGGATTAGAATAGGATTTCTTTGATGCTTTTTGGAAGGGATATTAAAAAACATTTGGTTAGAATAAACTGTAGGGTTAGGTAATATGTAAATGTTTAGACTTTAGAATTCTGAATAAAAATGGGATTCACTGTGTTTTCTGTTTGGTGTTAAAAGGGTTATTATTTACTGCATTTTGTGCTGCTATAATCTTCTCTTGTCCGCTGTTATGATTATTTATCAATTGTGAGTGAATAAATTGCAGATCTGAGAATAGAGAGTAGTCTGCAATCTGCATCAGCTAGAAAGCTGTGTTTTTGTTGATGTCTTTTTGGTAATGTTGATCTTTACTGTATTTCCCTTCTATTCTTCTGTATTCATTTCAGCACCTGTAGCAGGGTTATTTTAACTGACAGCAACAGAGGTTGTCTGCATCAAACTATCTTGTGTGTTCACTGTTCACCATGTATCTTGACATGTAATCAGTTTATTGAGCTAGTGTTTAATGGCTTGAAATTTGGGGTATGTCATAAAAATGTACTTCATTTCAGATAGATCCTTTTTGGATCAGACTATGACAGAGAACATGATCTCAAAATCAATGTTGCTGATACACTTTTCTTTAATAAAAAGAGAAGATTGTACACATATGTAAAAAAGGTAGAGTACAAAAACCCATAAAGCTAAAGCTTAAATGGGTAGAATACAAGCACCAAGTTGAAGGTGCGGACTAAGTACAGCTAAAGGAATTGAGAATAAACAACCAGGAAAGCACAGAGCAGTATTCAAGAAGACTGAAACACTCACAATAGTATAGGTAGATCGGAAAAAAGAGAAAAAAAACCCAAGAAGCTTCAGTTATTGGTCCTGGCATTGCAATGCTTCCTTCTTTAGATGATGATCTGCAACCTGTTTCCTATGAGGCTCCATCATTCAAATCTCGTATGTACCTTCCTAGGGACACTTTGTCAACATCACACCACACCATTTGAACTTCTATCATATTAATTTTATAGGGAATCTTGATGCACCTACCTATGGGACCACTATAGCTTCCCCACATTTTTCAGGCATCATCCTTTGTTCCTTTGGATACAATGTTTAGCTAGTTCCAATTAATGAACTCTCTTCTCTCAAAACAAGTTAACTCATCCCAACTTCTAGAGTGTCAGTTGACATATGAAAGAGTTGCTAAATGCAATTAAAAATTAAAGTTCACACTCTTGTATTAGTCATCTCTCACATACACATTTTATATATAATGTACGTTGTATAACAATATCAGCTGTGCATATTGTACACCCAAGTCCCTGACCTGTTTAAAGGAAATCTTGCAATTTTTCCTACCCAACAGAACCATCTTTCAAGACTCAAAGGAAAAAATTATACAGCATCCTAATGGAAAAAAGTAATGCTTCATGGCACCACAAAAAAACAAAGAATTCCAATGTACAATCCAACAATGAATGAAGATAATGAGGCAATCAAAAAAAAAATATATATATATATATATATATACTAACTATTTACGCTGACATTGCTGAAGAAATGAATATAATATCACTAGAATAAGGTTAAGAATAAGTAGGACAGGAGTGTCTTAGTTGTGTGATGTGAAGCATTACAAACCCATACTATGCTACATATATGTTCTAAACAGATTAACTTAAAAAGTATTATTTGTAGCATGTGAAGTAATAAGATTTTATTTCTTGTGTATCCATCACAAAGAAAACAAGAATTCGCATTGGCCACTGTCATTTGGTGTTTATCAAGATGCGGGACTTGAGGAAACAAAACATCAAAAACGTATGTTTGGAAGACAGAAAAAGTCTACAACAATTTATGGCCGAGTGCTGCACTACTTATTCTAGAACATATGACGTACCAAGTTTGTATGATGAACTCTGCAGAGTATTTTCAGCTCTGCCAAAAATTCCTTTAATTTTGTGTCCTTCATTTGCTTGATGGCCACCATCTGAGAAAACAAAAAGGATAAAATTTCAAATATTAATTATGTTTAACTTTAAATATCATTCAATGGTTTTATTTCAAACACTCCATTTAGCATGCCAAAACAGTTAAAGCTATTGATTTGAAATTGAAACACCTTATCCATAAGCTTTCCTAAATAAACTGAACCATATGATCCCTCGCCAATCTTTTTAGATTCATGGAGATTATCAGTTGCTTCAAGAATATCGCCGTAAGTAAAAACAACTGGCTTTTCAGAATCCAAACCTATTACTCTAAAGGTTGTGGAGCCTGCATATACAACAAAGTAAAAGCAGAATTTCTAATGAACAGACAGATGGAACAGAGCTAAACTGATCAAACAGAAGTACCAACAACCAGAATTTCATAACCATGTTATAAAAATTTAAATCATATCCTATTTATACATCTATCTGTTAGCATCAAATAAAAACCACACCTTTTGGAAAAGAATCGGCATGTTTAGTCCTGACCCTTTCCTTTTCAAGAAATTGGCAGAAAGGCAAATAACAATAATTCGACCTGGCATCTTGTGGATGTTTTGATGCTTCCAGGTCTCGACTGTGACAGCTATCTTTCTTCTTGAATGTTTTCTCAACCTGTTTGGTTGATTTTGATCGCAAATAGAATCCCCCTACTATCAATGCAGCCAAAAAGAAAACCACTCCACAAGCTACTCCTACAATCAATCCTGTTTGAGATTTAGGTTTTGTCCTTTTTTCATCTGTGGAATTTGAAAAGAAAATAATGTTAGATAAGGGAAATACTGGCCTAATTTTTTTTCAAAGAAATACTGTTAGACAAAGCAGATTACTCAAAGTTAGGCTCTGTTTAAACATTCTTGTATTTGGAAGGAAAGGCATTGAAGGATGGCCAGCTGAATGGAATGGCAATGAAACCAGAGTGAATGTGTGTTCCATTGAAAAATGCAATCATTAGTTTTGATCTAGTAGAATTAAGGAGGGTATAACAGACCGATGTCCATTTGCATAAAAGGAATACAAAGCACTTAACCAACTGCTTGAGATGAAACAAAAAATTTGTATGGTTCAACTTCCATCCCTATTTGCCATATAAATTATTAAATTGTAAACATAAACTGAACCAATTTGAAAAATTGAATCATATATCATAATGTTCTTAATGTTTCTTTGTAAGGATGAGTTGGGAAGTTTTTGTATTTCTATTGACTACATGAAATTGGTACAGTTGCATTCGAATTTATTGATACCAAATAGAGGCTTAAGGAAAGAAGTTAATAGGGATACTGTTAACAGTTGAATAAAGGGCAAGTCTCAGCTTGCACTACTTTATTATACATAAAAAAGAGTAAAGACTAGAAATTTCGTATTTTTCTGTATGTTTGATATAGTTAATGAACATGATCATGATTTCTGTGTATATTTGATATAATATTTTGCAGAATTTTATGATACATATAGTTTTTATTTGTTATATTTACCATACCCAACCAAACGTTTTGTTAATCCCAAACCTTTGAAAATTTTCCCTTTCCCTTCCAATTAGAACAGGAAAATTCAGACCTTTTTGTATTCTTGGAATAGGGATCTAAGATTCTAAAACAACCAGATATTCCTATCCAGTTCAATGAGATGCAGATCCTGATTGAGAACACCATCATGATGATAAAGGATGATCCATAACTCAGCCAAAAGAAATATTGGACTCTTTAAAAAGATCTGGCCCTCTTTCTAGTTCCAGTAATGATTGGATCCTCCTCCACTTGATGCTACTTTGGCCTATAACTCAGCCAAAGGAAGGTTAGTTTGGCCTCTTTGATAATCTTCTAACAATCCAATAATAGTGTTATCATACTCCAGATGATGTTAGTTTGGATCAGATATCTCCTAAACATGTGAATCCCATTATCATTAATTTGATTAAAGCTCTTACACTTGAGCTTGTTAATATTTAATTCCAAGATGGTGGTTTCTATTAACAAGAAGCTTTTGTCTTTGCTTTTCATCTGCCACAATCTGGCATATTTTGTACTTCTTGTTTAGATTGTAAATAAGAAGTTTCATGACAAGACAACCACTTCAAGAGTGAAACCATTTCCACATTTACCTATATTTAATTCCATCCTTGTGTTTTGAAAAATAAGCAATAATGCAGATATTAATTACTATTGATTCTAAAATGAGAGAAAAGGCATTAATGATGGCCGCTTCATTGGTGTAGTGTGTAGCTACTTGATATTAAACCCTAAAGAATACACAATTTTTCCCAAAAATTGAAATAAGTTCTACAAAACCAGCATGAAAAAGAAAAAAAAATTGAATATTGATGCAATTTTACTTTAATAAGTAAATGAAACTTGCAAAACTCTATATCACATAATTCTTCAGAAACTACAAGCAAAACGTAAAAACCAGAAACTCTAACATTGGCTATTTTTCAAAAAGAGACTATTTAACCATCATCTCATGAAAGCTTATAGAATTAAATCTAACATTTTTTATGTCTCTAGTTTAGTTAGTAACTTCATAGTTTTCAAGAAAATAATTTCCAAGTTTTCATTGCCAATGACAATTGCAGTTAATAATCTTGCCTATCTATATGACTGTCCACTTCATTTCAATTAGGGGATACGAAATCAATCCAAATATGTTCACCACCAGAAAAAATGCATTTCAAGTTACTTAAGACAACTAGAGTAGGAGAAAAGAACATTAGTTTCATACCTATTCGTTGTGCAATGAGATTTTCCGGATCTTCATTGAAGCATGCATCACAAAAAGATGCTAAGTTATTAAATGTGAAAGAAACAAATCTTAAAATGAAGCAAATTTGCACATAGTATTTGATATGAAATTAGAAACTACCCTTATATTTGAGAAGAAAAAGATCCACCTTAAACATTTTGAATAAAGACATTGTTTGAAGGAAAGAGAATGTCATAGGCCTCAAACCAAATCATAACCAAATTCAACTATAAAGAAGGTAAATTAAGTATGTTAATGGTCTATGAAACAACCTACCTATCTGATTACATAAATACATCAAAAAGGATCATTATGAAGTTAGGAATCAATTACTTAGTAGCAGAGTTTATTTTTCTCATGGAAATATTACTTCACCTTTAAAACATGGGCTACATCATCATCTTGAGTAAATTCAAGCTTATGTTACAAAATCCTAATGTATTTAGTAAATTAACTTCAGCCATTACATTTAATCAAATCTTTAAAATGATTGGGCTAAAGTCTAAAAAGTAAAAACCAAAAAAGAATGAATTATTTTGAAAGGTGGCATGCCTAAAGGCTAAAAGAAGTAAATACCTTCTCTCAAGAAGATTCTTGCTGGAATAAATAAAAATCCCATTAGGCTGGCTAAATATCAAATTTGCATCAACCAAAAGAACTAATACATATTATCTTGTAGATAGCTAAATAGGCAAAAAGACAATCAATTTTTGCATGTGATTATTTACAACATTGTTTTGTATTGTTAAGAAGTTCCTTCAAATACAACCGAAGAGGTCACACCCTACAATATAATTATAAACTTTCTTTTCACTTATTTGTTAGATGAGGGGTAGCTATTCTGCCAAGGTTGCAATGTACTTGTACAAAACTCATTCCTTTATTCACATGTCATTTAGGTGGAGAAGATCTTGAATAGAATAGAACCCTCACAAGTCTTATGAAACTTCAGTGAACTATGAATGAAAACCTCGATGACATTCCACATGATGAAAACAAAATTGAATTAGCATTTTCTACCGAAGTTAAAATTTGACTTATATTGATTTTGTTATGAAAAGTGCATTGATATTTATTACCAAGAAATATGTCAAAGCAATAAGTCCCTGATTCTACTCGTAGTGAACTAGTAAGGTGGTTAAATTGCTATACTAGTGAATGGTAAGGACCCATTCCTTGGGGATGTGTAAGATTATTAAGAAGATATTCATAATATCACAAAGGAATCAGATGATCAAGAATCAAATAGGACTCAAAGAAGAACTGAAGTTGATAAGAGTAGAATTGAACAATTTGAACTAGACATTGCTTAATTGTGCTATGGGCCAATACAACCAAAGCTTATCTGTTACAATTTTCCCCCACATAGAATGACATTATGTAGTGATGAACTTCATGGTGCTAATAGGAAATGATATGACAAGATAAAAGACAGATTCTAGGATAGACATATAGCCATATGAAGAAGAGATAGATGTAGACAAGTTTTAGTTGTGGGCACAATAGCTTGAAACTTATTCTCCACTCAAAGTTTTATAGGTGTTGGTATGGCATCATATTGTGGGACAATTTATATGAAATTTGACAATAGTGCAGCTAGACTCCAATTAGGTACTAAGAAGACTTGAAACAAGTTATTTAGAGGAAATCCTATTTGTCTTGCCATAAAAAAGAATAGATGATATACTTAGTGATTCATTTCCTATACATAAGGTAAATTGTAGAAGAATGCATATCTCAACTAATATGACATCATAGTTAAGATCAAGGGTAAATAGCAATTGTCAATTGATCTAAAGTGGACTGGAGGGCATTAGTAACTTAAATAGAAATAAGTTGCATTAATTGGAATACAAATCCTTGAACATTTCTAGAAAACATGGAAGGATGAAATAAGACTAGATGTAAATGGAAAATATTAAACAAAAAGGTGGCACCATAAAGAGGACAAGCAATGTGCCTATGACAAAATTGGCAAGGCAAGAAGATTATAAAGCTAGACTTGCATATTTTATGTTGAATATTATTCCTTAACCATTTTTTCATCCTTGGGCTACTTCATTTTGTAGTTAGAATCAATTATTCTTACCAGAAAAACTTCTTTCATTTACAAGAAGGCCATTTCAATATGATTCCTCTTCTCCTTGAAAATATTTTGTGGAGGAGAAAGAAATGCATTTTTTGTTACTTTTAAGAACTAGAAATTCATTTCAAATTTCCGTAAGGTTTTAATCCATACTTTTCAATGTGACATAATACGAAACAATAGAACCACTCTTTGAACTAGAAAGGGAAGCTCTCCATAAATGAAAATTTAACCTAATATACACAATATGTACTTGCTATTTACAATGTTTTCTAGGGTGTTTCATGCACATGCTGAATAAAACTAAGGTGTATCTTTTTGTATTCACCTTCATGCACACTTCAATGCTAAACAAAAGATTCTTTATGTTTTTTTTTGTAAATAAATCCTACAACTACAAATTAATGTTGTTTAGCTAAAAGTAAAGATTGAATAGTGCAAGTACACATAAAATTGAATAGGTTAAAACACATAAGGGAATAATAAATTGATAAATCAAATTAAGGGATTAGTACAAAGCCACAATATTCAACTTTGAGCAAACTTGAAATAAAAAGCCTATAAACTCACTAAAAATAATTTAATCTCCCTCAGAACACATTAAAAACATCTCAATAGTGATATAGGAGAAAGATAGGCAAACTAAATTCTATTGAACAAATATTACATTTGGATTAACAGTAATAAATACTTGATAAACAACAATTTCAGCAATAGGAAGACTTGAAAATTACCATTAGAAATCCAAGTGAAAATGGCACTTATTTAGAAGGTTTACAAAACTATTGTTTGAGAAAATAGTACAAAAGCTAACTATGACTTCTACCTAAGAAAAAATTGCTTGCATGCAATGCCAACTTCTATCCACTAATGCTAAATCTAAAAACATGCAATTACCAATAAGACTAAGTATAGGAATTATTATAAGCTAACACTTAAAGATTAGATCTCTTGCATGACAAGAGATCTAAACATAAATGATCTAACAACAGTTGACTCTAAGCAAAAAATAGTACATGGTGCTAAAAATAGAGATCGCTAAAAACAATGAGGAATATAAATAGCTCTAGCTAAAAATAACAAATCTCAAAATATGCTCTTTCCCTTGAAAATGGTGGTGGCTGAAAAAAGCATAGACTAAAAATAGACTTTTGGATAGGCAGCTCTAAATGGTTCTAAAATTTCCTTTGTTTTGGTCATGGATAAATTCTAAAAATTCTTTGAAATATTGACGTTCTCTTGACACCTTGAATCTGAAATCCCTTTTCGTCCAACAATCTTTCGACAAAAATTAGCTCAAAATATTGCTCTAAAACCTCTCTAGGTTTTGACTTTTTATGAAAACTCCAAATCTTTTGAATAACAACCTTGTGAGAACAAAATCATTTGATAATAACATGAACTTATGGTAATCTATTTCAACTTGATTTTGTTGATGGTGGAAATAATTTGAAGAAAACAAGTTGTTGTTACCATTGTCCAGACTATTAAAAATAACTGATTTCCTCTTAAAATAGCTTTTTGTTGTTATGAAAACTCTATGCTATTGTGATGACTTGCTAATTTGGTACACTAATCTTTTTGAATTAGGTTGTTTACTTTAAAATTGGCATTTGCTATTATCAAAAGGTCTAATATTGGCATTTTGTTCCAGGTTGATTTGTGTTCTTTTTTCTAATGTTTTCACATTTTGCTGCTATCTACATTCTATTTTTCATGCCCTCCTATTGCATTCTATTTTACCTTTGACAAAGAACAATGTCTACCTTTATTTTAACACAAAACTCACTTCTATTTAAATGAACAAAACTAATATTATTATGCATCTTTGATCTATCCTAAATAAGGATTTTCTTTTTACTTTGATTAATTATTCTAGCTATAAATAGGGATACTTCCACACTTTAAATAACAGTCTTTTGTTTCAATTTTTGGACGCTCCTTCCTCATGAAAGGGTGCACCTCATATAGCATGTTTAACCCCTCTTTGAATCAAACTTTCTCATTGTTAAGTGTGCACTCATGAATATAAGTTTTCCTTGAAATCAATCAACTCAAACCCCCTTTGTTGAAGTATGCCCTTGACAAGGTGAAAAAAAATTGAGTAAAATCCTTTGTATAAGTGTGCCCCTATTCAAGCCATGCATGCCTCAAATGGAGTTCTCAAACATTGATGTGAGCTAGAAAAATTATTTGGCAAGGTGTGCACTTGCACTTCAAATACACACCTAACAAAGGTTTTTTTGGATGTTTGCATATTGAATTCACTCTTTCGTTGAGGTGCGCACTTCTCCTCTTTACACACCTCTACCAATATAACACTTGAATACTTTTGATCTCCATTATCAAGTGTGCCTCTAACACTTTCACATGCACCTATACACCATGATTTTTGAACATTTGATTTTCCTTTGATGAGGATGCACCTAACTACTAGGTGGGCATCTCAACAAATGAATTTTGAAAAAAGAGTTTCACTTAAGTTGAGGTGTGCACTTTTGCATGCCATGCACACCTCATAACTAGATTTTCATCTTTGACTTTAAATTGATTTTACTCTTAATTGAAACACACCCTTGTACGTCAAGCATGTACCTAGATACATGTAACTTAGATTTCAATTTTCCTATTCACAATTGTATGCACTTCATGCTCCCACATGCACATGACAATGGATACTAGAACTTTAGCAATTTTGGGTGCACCCTTTAGTTTTAGATGTGCACCTCACAATGGAAACTGGAACTTTAGACTTTACCTTTTTCAAGTGTGTCCCTTAACTCTAGGTGCACACCTCAATACCATTCTCAGCCATTCTTTTAATTTTAATGCCTCCTTCTCAAAGGTGTGCCTCTTAGTCTCAAACTTGCACTTCTACATTGAATTTGAAACTTGACTTTCATCTCTTTAGTCACATGTGTCCTTGGAAAAAACACTTGACAAATTCTTTCAAGTTTTAAACCCAACTTCAATTCCCCCTTATAGGTGCACAATGTTGAATGTAAACTCTAGAGTTGAATTTGAATGAATCTTCCCTTCATGAGGGTGTACACTTTATATGCAAAAAACTTGAAATTATGAACTTCTTCCTATATTAAGTGCATTGATTTTTAGACTTATTAAATATCTTCAATAGCAGTCTCGCTTTCTACACCAAGATAGATGAATTCAAGAACTTTTTTCCATGATCTTGCAAACATTAAAAAAAGAGCCACAAAGATAACAAGACAAGACCTAATCATGGCTTGCAATTGGAAAAACAATAGATGTTAACTCTAAACTTTACACCATATGAAAATTTTGTATGGGCACAACACATGTACACCAAGTTAACAATAGGGTTACTAGGAAAGAATCTCCCTACATATGCAAGAAAGAAAGCACTCTGGACTTAGTACCATTTATAAGTGAATCAATAGTGTTACAAATTCATTTATCATAAATTTTAACTTGCATTGCCATCTCCTCCTTGAAAATCATCAATTTTCATAGCTTTCTAGTAGAAGCTTCCTCCTCAAAAGTTTCCTTCAACTTTGTTCTACCTACAAAGCTCATAGCAAAGCCAAATTGTATACCATATTGTTTTGTATCTATCCTTAATCATCCAAAATTTACCCAAGAGAGGTCCTTGCCAAGATAGGGTTCCATCTAAATAAAATCAGATTCATCTTCTAGCCAAGTCCATAATCTATTAATAGTATAAATATCCAAAAGATGTGAGTATTGTCTCTTCTTTTCCACATAGTACACACTAAGAATTTGAAATGCGAACATTAGACAAACAAAATTGATTGTTAGATCTTGATATATAACTAGCCATTCCAATAACTATAGTTTAAAAAAAGTTCACTTTCCATATGGAGTGACATCGCCTTTTCCATCTCACTTCTACGTCCAGGACGCTCCATCATTTGTTTAATCTAGAAGATATGAATGAGGTATGCCTCAATACATGATACATTTTTTTTTTCATATAACTATGGAAATAATTTCTTGTCTTCATTTCTAGCCTCTTGAATGGGAGCATGACTCTTGAAGTTGCAATTTGAATAAACAACTTTGAAGAATCATCTCACAATGTTCTTGGAGCATTCATTTATCTATCCTAATGAGAATATGAGGTTTGTTTAGCTCACAAAAGAAATTCATTGTTGTACCTCATGATTCCAAAGGTTTCCCTAGAAAAAGTTCTAGCTCTTTCTAATCTCTTACTTGCACAAAAATACAAGAGTCTAAGATGTCCATGAGAAGAGTAAAATCTTTAAATAGGTCTAGAGACAAGGTCCCATGTATTAAATGAATTGTCAAACTACCAATGAAGAACATTAGTGAATTCTTTTTAGGGCACCCAAAACCTCCTCCAAGATGTCGATCTAGTTGTCACAAAGGGTTTGGAATAAAAAATAACATCACAAAGCTAAAAAGGACACCTAATTCCTTAAATATGCATTTTTCAAAGATTAAATGCACAAATAAGTATCTACCAAGTGGATTCACGTGCCATAGCTCCAAAAACCCACATACATGCAAGGGCTATTCCTTAAGCTCTAATATCAGGTATCCCCAAGTCTCCTTGCTTCCTACAAAGAATCTACACATCTTGGGCCACCAAAGAAATTCCTTTTCACCCTCCATTCTTATCCAAAAACATATTTCTTAGAATGCAATCTAATGATTTATATGTTATTTGGGAAGGCTACTAACAAGAGGAGTGGAATACATGCCTTTCTCCTAGTACTTTATCACCAACCATATTTTTCATAGAAAGAGGAAGATTAAGGCCATGCCAATAAAAATGATTTCTTCTCAAATTGGCTCATTATTCATATCCATTATGGAGAATTGGAAACCAATTAGGAAACAATCTCACCTAGTTTTAAAATAATTCTACCTTATGTCAATCCAACTTTAGGGTTCACTTGGCCAAAACATAACAACAAAGAACACAGCATAATAAATCATGCAAACACTCCATTGATTCTCTGCTTTATAATCTATTGTGTTCCAACGAATACAAAAACCCACGCAGTATACAGGGCAAATTGCAGAGCCCTTTCCAATCCTTTATTTTCAAAGCTTCTTTTGTACAAATAGCAAGACCACTTCAAATCCTTACCCAACCCAAAACTCCCCTCCTAGCAATTGACTCCTATCATAAAACCGAAAAAAGAAAACACTAAAAGACCACCATGCAGCCACCAGATACAGTTACAAACAAATTCCTAAAATATCTAACGCATAAAGGAACAGATGACCAGTGTTGCCCACACCACAAAAGGGCAGTTACATCATCTCTGTTTTCAGCTTTACAGCCTAGCTATCTCATGCTGCAATATTTATCAACATCAATTGTTCTTTACATATCAAAAATTAAAAATATGAAAAAGTAAATACAAGTTTATTGCTTCCTTATGAGAGAACTACGCTAATGAAAATTGTACTGAGAAATTAAAAAATGGTTCATTTTGTAATTCTTTAAATAAACAAAAAATTCAGGAGGATACTTACAAGCCATTGGCAAAAACAGGATCTGACCGACATCAATTTTGCTTTCATTCACTAGTCCGTTTAGCTCAACTATCCTGCTCCAGTTTGTATTGAATCGAGTTTCAAGGCCATACCCAGTATCCCCTAAGACAACTGCATAGTTCATAACACCCACATCATTTTGGCATCCACACTGAAGCTTCAGTCCCAAGTTTTGAGATGGATACAGATTAATTCGATTGTCTACAGAAATTAGGCCATCAAATGCCAAAGATATAGAATTCCAACTATCATTAGCCCTAACAATATACTTAGTATTGGCAAGGAACTCGTTTGAACCGGGGTCACAGCCGCAGGTCACATTGATCACATATACAGGTTTATCTCCATAGGTTCTCCCCACATCCATTAGGGATACACTGAACATATCTGCTACTTGTTCTGCAGTCTGCTCTTGAGGCGAAACAAAATATAGATATCCAACACAAGACTTTAAGGTGGAAACATTGCAGGCCAAAGGAGCCGACTCCGCTTGCAAAGAACTTATATAGGCCAACATAAATAAAGAGATTAAGGCACGGTGATGCATCTCCATGCTCTTCTCTACTCATAAAATAGCTCTGTGGGGCCTAATTTAAGTATTTTTCTCTGAATATCCCTGCCTGTAATGAATTTAAGTATTTCACCGTATGTACAGCACGTTGATGTTGTGGAGTCCGCCCATGCCCTTTCAAGAACAATCAATGGTGTTGTGAATGCTGTCCATGTTCTTTCAGGGTTAATCGACGGCCTTTTCCAGGTCCATTTCAAGGCCCCTTTTTAGGATATCATTCTGCCTGCAAAGATAACAAGAACTTCCCCACACAAAGGTTCTCTATATTTAAACCATCTAACTATCTTCATATAGATGTTTTTTTCTCTATGTTTGCCTGCAAAGAAGTGAATTTTTTGCCATTAAACCAAGCACAACGCTCCATTTTAAGTATTTGAACAAAACAATAAATGGATGAGTACATATGGCATCTAGCTTGAATGAATGCCAAACACAAGCAAAATTGAAAAAACTATCAGAATACAGAAAGGAGACAACAACCGTATCTCACAAAATTCAACCTGTTTTCAAATATCATGTAAAAACTTTTACCTTTCCATAATGCTTCTGTCTAAAAAGACTTGATGCTTTCCAGTATAAGTATGAAGCATGAACGCTTCATTATGCATATAGAATTCTTCTCTGCTGCAAGAAGCTCTTTGCTGTCTATTTAAATAATTGTGTGTTTGTGTCTGTGTCTGCTACAGTAGCATGCAGAAAACTCCACTAGGTTCTTTAATTGTGTTGCATCATTCTTCTGCCATTTTCAAGCAGCTTTGCACTAGCAAACTATTCAAATATATTTGCTCTCATTCCGGTAAATTTTAGTTTCGGTTTCTTCGGTATTTCCGCCAAGTGGAGCCTCCTTAGGTTCCATGCAACGACAAACACATGGGATTATGTTAATTAATTAATTACGAACTTGGTCGGCAGAAATTTGATTTATGCGGGCTTACTGAGTATACAAACAATGACTTGACATTTTCACTAGCGGCAAAAACGTCTTAGGAAATGTATTCGTTGTGTCAACAATACCAAGATATAAATCAAGTCTCGTATTTTCCAAAGGTTTTTCCTAGCCTAGGGGGATGTCTTTGTTTTGGACTCACTTTTGTTTGTAAATGGGTGTATTTTTGTGTCAAGGTTGAGATTACTTTTTTGGGTTGATCTTTATTTTAAGTATAAGGAGGGAAGTTAATCATATTTTTTGTTCTAATATAACAGGTGCTGAACTTTCTAAATAGAGAATGTAAGTGATGAGTAAGTTGAAGAAGTTGGTTAATCAATAATTTTTGTTCTTTTGTTTTGGTCTTTTATTATTCTAGTATTGTTTATGTTGTTTTCTTGTGGTCTTGTTGATGATCTATGTTGTTTTTTTCTTGTTGATGTAATATTCGATAGACTTACCCCTCATGAAATTCTCCTCTCACCTTTTTGGCTACTCTTTATAATGGGTATAGGCCCTTTCTTGTGTTTTACTAACATCAAAAACAAGTATTGATAGGGTTTTTCATTAATTTTGATAAGTCTCATACTAAAGGCACATTGTTGGTCTATTAGTCAAGCATAGGGTATCAAGTGACAAAATATAATGGCACATATGATTTGAGTACAACTTCACACTTCGATTTCATTAGTTTCATCAATGCACTTAGTATTGCATAACTCGCACATCACAATGTATGTGCATCTCATTACAACACCTCGTACATATTATCCACACAACCACATAATATTAATCATGCATATAGTGTAGCCTTACACATTGTTGCACATGCTTTTACCAAGGAAGAATATGCATGTGAGACATAGACATCCACATGATATGCAACAATACACACAACTCTTGGCAACCTCTGTGTCACTAGGCTCAACATTGTGGAGGTATAGCATTTGACGCCGTATGCATCAAACACATGGCATTGTCCATTTCACATGGTATAACACCATACAAGTTTATCACTTGGTGGCATTCCATCCACATGCACCACATGTCTATATGCATTGGATATGTGTTAACATATACATAGACCTAGCTAGTAGCCTAGTTGTATTCCCATGTGTAAATACTTGGATTGTACATCATGTATAGTTAGAGAGGAATCCAAAGATCCACATCTAAATCCTCTTGACATTTTTCTCACATTCTCTATGAATAGAAGTGGCATATCTACTAAAAGTCTTCAACATTTTAAAATCTATCTTTGGTTTGAATATCTATTTTCATTTATGAATTTTATAACATTGTTGAATACTAGCTAATTTATAAAAGTGTTCATCAACTCACCTTTGAATCAAATCATTGGTATAAACCTAATCTCATTCTCCATGCTTGTGCAAACACATAAACAATGACTAAGGGAGTACAACACATCTAGTTTATTTTGTGAATGTTTAGATGAGCATTGAAGACAAAGAAAATGGTTGATGAATTTGTATCAAAGGTCTTAGTGAACATTCAAATAATGCTCAACATCACCTTGAAACATAGTGCTAGGAACTCTTCAGATAGTTCCACAAGTTTATAAATCAACTTAAACTAGCACAACACCACAAACAACCCAATATTTTGTAACATTATAATCCTTGTAGAGTTCAAGTGGATATAGATATTCCTACTTTCAAAGGAAAAATCAAAGCCTCGACACTAAATATTTTTAGATTCAATAACTCAAAGCATAATTCTCCGCCAACAACTTCACTAAACACAGAGAAGATTTTCTTGTCGATGTTAAAAATGTCCATTTAAATGACCCATTGGTGACAAAAATGTAGCATACAATGTGGCAAGGATTGCTAGCCAATTTTATCCTGGGATTCTTTGGTAATACTTTGTAAAGGAATTTAACCTAAGCTCATACATTTTGATGATGAGCACATGAAGTTCTAGCAATTATACTAGCACAAAGAGTATTCATTATAAGTTTACACCAACAAATTCCATGACTACTCTATGCATCTAAATGAGAACCTTCTTGAACAACATCAAGTGCTCAAGTCCATTAATGAACTATCACCATCTATTCAAGCTTAGATGGAGTTCATTATCAATCATTTCATGCAAGTTTGAAGCTAAAACTAAGCATTTTAAAACATCTTCTATCAATATTTCACCATACTAAGTTTGAAGTTAAGACTAAGCTTAAGAAAATCTATTTATGCACAAAAGCAAGGGTACATATGAGGCTAGCTAGAATCCTTTCACATACAAACATCATTTCCCTATACATTTAAGTAGTTGTGATACTTTAAACTACCTATGAAAAGCCCTAGAGTTTCCCCAACATCTTCGCTAGGTAGGGACAAGGGTAAGAAGTTGCAACAATGTGATATATGGTACCATCATCGCCACACCAACTCCCATAACAATATTGAATTTTGTGTGCTATAGTCATTTTTTGACCAAGACACATTAGATTCTAAGGATTAGTTGATAATATAGATCAAGAGACACAATGTCTCAACACCAATGCCATGAAAACTAACACTTCAAAGGAACACATGAGCATTTTATCGACACAAAGTGTTGGGTCAACGAATAACTTTTCCACTTCAATACTAAAAAAATAACTAAAAGAATGTCATCACATATGATATAGTCAAGTGCTTAGGTACTTCTACCACCATGCGCCCAAACCCCTACTCTCTAAGATGTTTGTAGCATAGTAAGAATATTGAACTGTGAATGATGCACCTTCAAGTATACCATTAATCTTATGTAGGTCACTATCATCTATGAAATCATGTCTTTGAAATGTTATGTCATTCCACTTGGAAGAACATACATGTATGATTATTATGACATTTATCAGTCCATGTCATACCAATGGATAGTAAATATTGGAAAATAGTACTTTAACCTCCATGAGTTGACATCATATGCCAAACTAACTATAGTCTCTACTAAATAGTGTCACAATATCATTGACCACACACACAATTTTATGCTTCTCATGGTTTTTCTAGAGGCACTTGTGTAATAAAGCATACAAGTGCTATCATTTCACACAAATGCATCAACCTTGTCATAGTGATAGAAGATTAATAAAGTATTATTACAACAATAAGATGTATCCAAAGAATTTAAGTTCATTCCAACACATTGCATGGTACAAAAACAATTTGATTTGATTTCCAAATTCCCTCTCCCAAATATTCCTCTATATCACATATCTATTTAAGAGAATAATGAAATTCAACACCAAATAAAATAGCTATTAAATCAAGAAAGATTCAACCTAGCTCTTCACCATGTGGTAGCTTGATAGTCCTTGTGCCTAAAAGTAATGGCATACGGTACATTTTCATTGATTATCACACTCAATAAGACCATGGTGAAAAATAAAAAATCCTCCATTATGCATTGACAACCTATTAGACTAGCTTCATAATGCATAATAATTCATCAATGTTAATAAAATTAATATAAATATTAGAGGGAGCGAAAAATGAGCGAGGAGGATCGAAAAAGAGTAGGTGACTTGGGTGGGAAAGCTTGGGGCAATATCGAGGAGGATAGGAAATCAAAGGGTGAACTTGCAGCGAAAAGCAGGGAAGAGGAAGGAATTCACATACTGCAATGGGTGTTTGAAGGTGGATGATGGGTGGATAGATGCCACCCAGAGAATAGAAACATTGAATATTGCAGCAAGGGACACCATGATCGAGGCTCGAGTCATGGAAAAAGGAGGTGGGAAGGTGTAAAAGCACTCCCATGGATGTGATATTGTGGTTGGATTCCCGGTAATGGAGCAGTGGGTCGAACCGGAGGAATACAATCCATAATTCCAGCTACAATAATTGGGGTGCTCTGAATTGGAACAGATTGATGGGAAGAGGGTGTGGGTGGTTCTAGGAAAAAAAAGGCCCAAAGGTGGATACTTTTTCCAATTGGAATGATAAGATGGCTGGAAATAAGGAGTGCACGAGCGAGCCCTAGAAAGGGAAGGAGAAGGTGATCGCAAAAGAAGGGCCATCACATCAATATGCGAACTTGATTGGTAAGTCATCCACCCCGAGCAAGTGTTGTAATATTTTTCCATTGAAGATAAGGATAGAATAAGAAATTCAATAGATAGACTAAGAGAAAGGGGGATTTTTCTCAAATGGGGGGTGGTTGGTGTGCTTTAGAGGATATAGGTAGGTGGTGTTGTGAGAAATGGGGCAATCGAGTTTAGATTAGGGCACTGCTTAATGATTTTTTCTTGGTAGAATTCCCTTCCAAGGCATAAAAATGGAATGTCTTGAGCAGTAGTATGCATTACTTGGACGGTGTTGGGGTGCATTTGATTGATTGGTACCCTAATTTTGACCCCTGGAATCACAGAATCAAGGAAGTTCTGGTGTGGGTTCGCCTTTACAACCTTCTGATGGAGTATTAGGATGATGACACACTAATTGAGATTGGGAAGAGCTTAGGCTCTCTCATTTTGGTGGAGAGAAATGTTGAAGATATATACCTGGGCACCTACACTAGAATATGTCTTGGACTAGCTCTGCACCAAGCTTTGCCCCAAGAAGTAGAGATTTGTGTAGATGGTGGGGTCTAGAACCAAAAAGTGGAAAGGGAGGATCAAATGAAACTGTGCCTTCTTTGCAAGTCTAAAGATCATGGTAAATTAGAGTGCAACATGAGGGTGAGTGTCAATAAAGCCAATGGGTATGAATGGGGACCTGGCCAGGGGGTCCGACAAAGGAGGTCCTAATGTGAAGCTCTATCTGCTCCCCTAGAATTGGGGGGTTTGAAGATCCAATAGCTATTTCATTGGGGCGGGAGTGCCAAAAAATAACATAGATCCACTCACAGGAAATCAAGAGGACTGGGTCATCAACCTAACAATAGAAGAATTGTGTGGAATGAAGATGATCTGTGAACAAATGGAACAAATCTCCCCACCCAAGGAAGCTGAAGGGACTTTGGTTGAAGTACAGGAATTAAGGGAAGCCCAAACTGGTATTGCAAATGGAGAAGAGGGGGATGGAATGAAAGCAGCGAGTGGGGAGTAAAATGAAAAAGAAGCAGAGAGTGAATCCAAGAGCTCGGAGCAGGTTGCCCCACAAAAAAATTGGAAGAGAGTGAGGTGGAACCAGACTTTGAAGAGGAAATGGGGGAGGCATAGGAAGGGGAGTTGTTTGAAGAAAGAATGTTGGAGAAATCACAATCAAAACTAAAAAAACTAAACATCAAGAAAAAGGGGACCAAAAACAAATAAGGAAAAGTTGGAGATAGCAACCAATGTGACCGAGAAAATGAAACTAAGGTCGGGGAAGGATGCCATCCTTCCCTAGGGGAAATGAGGGTTATAACATGGAATGTTAGGGGCATCAATGCCCCTAACAAATGGCATTTTTTCAAATGCCAAATTGACCGATCCAGGGCAAATATCTTTTTATTGCAAGAGACAAAATTGAGCAAGGAGGAAAGTGATAAAAGACTAAGTTGTTGAGACAATGAAAGGGACATTTTGTAGGTGTTGAAGGGGCCTCAGGGGAATAGGTATTATTTGGAATCCCTTAACAATAGTAGGGGAGGTTGTAGTAGAGAATGAGAACTAGATAACGATAAGATGTAAAATATTACAAAGAAATGAGCAGCTTGTCATTATAAATGTGTATGGGCCAATATCTACAATAGAAAAGAAAAATGAGGATGGCAAGCTCTTAGCCATGGTGGCACTCCCATTGGGAAATCAGACAAATCACTATGCTGAGGTAGAGGCTGCGTTTATAAGTATTAAATTTATTGCGGATAGGAGCTACTCTAAATTATGGGTGGAAGGAGACTCATTAAACATCATCAACTACCTATGTGGAACCCATAAGCCTAGCTAGAGTGTTGATCATCTGATCAAATATGCTATTATGAATTTGAGATCTTGTGAGGAAACTCAGGTTTCTTGCATTTATCGAGAGGGAAATTCATTGGCAGATTTTTTCACTAATGAAGTTATCAGAGTTAATGAATATAGAGTGTGGGAGGAGTACTCTCTCCTTCCTAAGGTAGCTAAGATCTTAATGCGAAATGATGGATTTGGCTGAGTCTATGTGGTGGCTTTATTTTACCATCAGTACCGAATTTATACTCACATGCTTTGTAGGTATCACTCGGCTTGTTGGCTCTCAGTTGAACACATCTTGCTAGGGTTTTCTACTTCTGATCTTTGTGAAGATGGGGGGTGACCGAAGTAGAATTGAGCCCCATTCTTGTGTGAGTCTGAGAAAGAAAAAGATGGGGGATCCTCCAACATGTGAATTTTACGCCTTCCTTGGAAAGGCTTCATGGGCATGATCCCAACGCTTAGGCGGAGTTTGTTTCATATTGGCACAATCATAAACTCCAAATCAAGGGAATGGTTGTTGACATCAATGAGGAGCTTATTGCTACTATGACTGGGTTGCCTATGGGTGGCCGCAAGTTCTTCAAAGATAAGAAGAGCAATGGGGAGGAAATGGCTCAATTCTTTAAAGATGATGAACGGAAAAAATTAATCAAGTTGGAGGCATGGGGCTATGAGTGGAAGTCTCTCAAGAAGATTTGGGTGGAAATAGCAGAAATTATCATGCGGTATGTGACTCTGGAAGGTAGGTTCAATGTAATCCTTGGCCATCATTTTACTCTTTTAAATCATTTTAGGAATAGGCTATTTCTTTCTTTTTCGTTCTTTCTCTTCTCCTCCATGGAGGTCTCTGTGTATGCACACTTGAAAAATAGGAGGGCACCAGTCTTGCACAAAGGCCTTATATTGTTAACTATGGAGCATGTTAAAGCCCTAATTCCTACCACCTCAATTAAGGGCAAGGAGAAGACCTTAAGTAATGATTCTAGCTCCTCTGGTTCAAATACCAACATGGAAGAGGAAGAGGAGTGGAATGAAGAAGGTGAGGAAGGGTCTTCTTCCCTTGCGACTGCCCCTGCTAAGAAGAGAAAGAAGGGTAACCCTAAAGGAAAATGGGCAGCCAAGTGGCTTATTCTTCATGAGTCAGATTCCCAATCTGATGGTAACAACACAAAGGTGGGGTATGGGGATTCCAAGTCCAAGGGCGATGTTGTGGATATTGGTCAGGTTGATGCTGAGGTAGGAGGTAAGGAGGAAGGTTTACAAAAGAATGTTGTGACTGTGGAGGTCAAGGAGAAGCCTAGAAGAGCTTATAAGTGCATCGCCAAAATGAGGAACCATACCACAAAAGATGTGGTAAAGGATACCACAAAGATTTGCAAGGAGAAGGCTCTTGAGGAGAAGGCAGTGGAAATTGATGATTCCCTAGTTCGAGACACACCAAATGTGGAACCTATTGGTGAGAAACATGTGCAGGAGGAGGAGGGTGTTGAGCATAAGCATGCAAAGTTGGAGCCTCTCAAGGTTAACCCCCTTTCAAAGGACTTATCCTATCTTAATGATGATGCCACCTCAATGTTTGAGCTCCTTGACATGGTGAGGGTAGGGGCCACTGGTAGTTTCAAATTGGAAAAATGGACTCTACAGGAATTCAACAGGGTTAACATCAAAATCAGGGGTTTGAAGGAGAATGTGCATAATATTTCGAAAGGAACTACTTTGGATATTCTTATTGATAGAATTGTTTATCATGAATGTTTGTTCTCCGATTTCAAGTCCTTATGTGAACAATGCCTAGCTGATTTAGAGGCCAAGGTGTTGGAGACCAACACAGATATCAATAAATTGCTCCATGCCTCTCATATTTCTATTAAGAATAGTGTGGATTCTTTGGAGGTCTTGTTCCGCAAGATCAATGAGCTTAGAGAGGACCAGTTGTATTTTTCTGAGTTGATAAAGGAGCAGGTGGCTAAGGAAAAGGGAAAAAAGGTGGAAAGGATTATGCTAAAGGCATTGTTGCTAGAGGGGTTGGTGACTAAAGGGTGAATGAAGGAAGTCCTTTGAGGACAAGAAAAAAGAATTGTTGGACATGATTGGGCTCCATAGGAACCAGGAACTTGAGGTGGCCAATACCTTAAGAAGCATGAAGTAGTATCCTATTCTATGGGTTTTTTTGTGTCTGTTTCGTTGTTGTTGGGTCTTAGTTTCTCTCATGTTCTTTTGCTTCTTTTTTGTTGATGGTTGTTGTTGATAGTTAGTCTTTCATCTTTTGAGTAGCATTTTGTATCTACAATTGTAAAGGGTTTCGGGTCCCTTCAAAACTTGTTTTTCCCATATAATCAATACCATAGAAAAGAGGAACCCGTGGTAGTAGATTTCCAATGGAATTGTCAATATTAGGGGTGAAAAGGGCATCATGGCAAGGGACTTCAATGTTACTCTAAATAATGAGCAAAAAAGAGGGGGTATTGGTCAAATAACTAATGTTCAACAAGAATTTCAGGATTTTATTGACAATAGCCAACTAATGGACCTGCAATCCAAAAATGGTGTGTACACATGGTCAAATAGAAGGAAGGGTTTCACGAACATAATAGAGAGGTTGGATAGATTTTTTCTATTCAAAGATTGGGAAAGGCAAGTTGATGTGCATGAGTTATTAATACTACCTTTCTCGGGGTCAGACCACTTTTCGATGTAGCTATCCCTCAAATTGGATGAACCTCCAAATGGGAACTTGTTCAAGTTCAAAAACATGTGGTTAAGAGACGAAAAAAATTCTAGAACTGGTAGCGAATTGGTGGAATGAGGTCAAACTAGGCAACCACTCCAATCTATACAAGATCAATAAGAAATTGAACTATGTGAAAAATAGGCTAAAAGACTGGAACACGACACATTTTAAGAACATCTTCCAAAAAAAGGATAGGATTGAGCAAGAATTGGTATAATTAAATGAGCATATCATCAAGAAAGGGATGGGGACAAAAGAATATGAAACTAAAAAGGCACTAAAAAGAGAACTTGCTAAAATCCTAAAAAGAGAATAATGTTTTTGGAGGTAGAAATCCAGGGAGACTTGGCTCAAGGAGGGTGAAAAGATCACAAAATACTTTCATAGAACAACAATAGCAAATAGAAGCAGGAATATAATCGCATAGATCAAAAGGGAAGATGGTGTGATGACACAATCCTTGGAGGAAGTCAATGATGAAGCAGTAAGGTTCTTTGAAGCAATCTTAAATAAAGAGACACCAGAACATAGGAATGTGAGGGATATGATTCTTAGTTCCATCCCTAATGTAATCATTGCAGAGAAGAATGAGGCCCTTTATCAAAATATCAACAAGGAAGAGGTACAGGTAGCTACATTTCAACTCAACCCAGACAAGGCACCAGGCCCAAATGGATTCCTAGTCGGCTTCTTTAAAAAATTCTAGGATATTGTAGGAGATGATTTGGCTTTGGCTATTGAGGAATCAAGGAAGAAGATGACAATGTTGGGTTCTCTCAATCATACATTTTTGGCCTTGATCCCCAAAAAGAAGAATTTGCAAGCCATTAGTGACTTTAGACCAATTTCCCTACAACACAGTCTACAAGGTTGTCACCAAGGTCATTGCTAACATACTTAAGGGAGTGCTAAAAGGGGTTATCTTAGAGGAACAAAGTGGTTTTTCCCCCGAGAGGTCAGTAGTATAAGGCATCATCATAGTGCACGAGAGCCTACATTCAGAAAGGAAGGCAAGGGAAGCCTGCATGCTCCTCAGAATTGACATACTAAAAACCTATGATTTGGTGGATAGGAAATTCTTGGTGGAAGTTTTGGAGAAATTTGGATTTAATGCAAACTGGGTCAATTGGGTTAGAAGTTGCATCTCCACAACCAAATTCTCAATCCTAGTAAATGGTGTGGTTCATGGCTTCTTTGCTTCTTCAAGGGGCTTAAGGTAGGGTGACCCACTATCCCCCTTTCTATTCATCATCATGGCAGAAGCTTTGGGCAGGGGAATCAGTTCTTTGAGGAGAGCAAGTAAGTGATTGGGGGTCTTAGTGGCCAATGGTTTGGATACAATCACCCATCAGCAATTTGTTGATGACACCATTCTATTTGGTGTTTCCAATAGAAAAGAAGTTAGAACTATTAAAAAAAAAAATTAGATGAGTATTCCTTGGCATCCGGACCAAGCATCAACAAGAGGAAGTTGGAGGTCTTCTTCCTTAATACCCAACTAAGCATTTAGAGAGATTAGGAGAGGATACTGAATTTGAGGGTGGCAAACTTTCCAGGGTGGTTTTTGGGGATGTCACTATTTGTGGGGACCAACAAAAAAGCTATTGGGAAAACCTAATTAATAGCTGCAGGAAAAAATTGGGGGCTTGGAAAGGAAAATGGCTATCCTCTGCTAGCAGGCTCCTGATGGTCAAGGCGGTCTTATCAACCATCCTGATATACTCTATGGCCTGCTTGAGAATTCCTAGAGCAGTAGAGGGAGATCTCAATCAAATGTTCAGGAAGTTCTTTTGGAGTGGGCTCATAGATCAAAAAAAAAAATTGTTGGTGGCTTGGGACAAAGTTTGCTCCCCTAAGGAAGCTAGCAGGACTGACATCAAATAGCTAACAATAATGAACCTAGCAATGGGGGCTAAGTTAGTGTGGGACTTGTATGCAAAAGGTGAACATAAATGGGTTAGGATTTTGAGAAGTAAGTACTTGGATTCAGATAGGCCAACGTGCATCCTAACTACTGTAGCCCCCCTAGGGGATCCACAATCTGGAACTACATTTTGGAATGCAGGGATATTGTTTCCAAGCATGTAACATGGGAAATCAAAAACGGAAGAAGTGCATCATTATGGAATGATTCTTGGTGTGGCTTGGCACCAATTGCTAGCCACCCCAACCTGGAAGATATCAGAACTGAGACCACTAAAGTGTGGGGCAGCAAGGTCTGTAATTATAGCAAAATAACGTGGCGAGATGGAGTGATGCAATGGGAGTGGAACTCGCTACATGACATTGATGGCCCACAAGCACAAAAGGTGGCACTGGAAAAAATTCTAAAAATCAAAACATTTTCCCCCTCCAAACAAGAGGATATCATTAGATGGTGTGGCTCTAGTACTAAGACATGCAAAGTCAAATTTGGCTACAAAGTAAAAGAAATTGTTGTAGCCAGACATAATTGGTCGAGCAAGCTCATATGGGGAAAAAGTTGCCTCCCAAAGGTTGGAGTTTTCTCTTGGTTGGTTGTGTAGAAGATGATTCTTACCAAGGATAGGCTGGCAGCCCTTGGAATTTAGGAGTCAGAGTGATGCATTCTTTGCAAGAGCAACAATGAAACCGTTGATCATATCCTTCTGACCTGGGCCCTTATGCAGATAAGTGTTGGAAATTCTTCATGAACAAACTAAACTTCAGTTCCCTACCCCCCTAGACATAGTGGCCCAGTTTAACATGTGGACGATCATCCACAAGAAATCAATTTTTGACAGTATCTGGGTGGTCACCCCCTCCACCATCATATGAGAGATAGGAAGGAATGGAATAGGCGGATCTTCCAAGACAAAGAAATGGAATGTGAGATACTTTGTGCTAAAATTGATAGGGTGATCATAGAGCTAGTCAACGAAGCTTCTCGAAACAAGTCAACCAAGCAAAGGATCTTCTTGAACTGGGATTACAAGATAATAAAGTCATTCACAAGGTTGAAAACCCCCATACTATTGGGATGGGGATGGATGACCAATCATTGAAGAAAAGGAAGGATGTGAAATGGGTGGATCAAGGCCGACTTTGATGGGGCTTCAAAGGGAAACCTTGGGTCAAGTGGGGTAGGGTGTATAGCATGAGATAACCAAGGTAAAATAATTGTTGACAAATCAATCTATCTTAGGACTTGCACCAACAATGAGGTGGAATTCAGAGCCACTTTGATTGCCCTCTAGCTAGGTCTAGAAATAGGGACTAAATGCATACTCCCGGAAGGGGACTCCATAACTATCAATGCCATTTGCCTCAATAGCACACCAAATTGGAAGCTCAATAACTAGCTTCATCCCATCAAAGAGTTGTTGGAGAAGTTTGATTCATATAGGGTCAGCCACATGTATAGAGAGGGAAATGAATTGGCCGATGAGTTGGCTAAGGTGACGGTAGAAAGAGTACATGATTAAAGTGGCTGCCAGGCTGGAAAATGCCATGTGGTTGGATGGGACAAAGTTCATTAATGAAAAGTAAGCCTTGGACATGCTGACACATGAGGAGTAATGCTTCAGTTATGATTGGAAGTTTTTGGTGTTGCTATGTATGGGTTTCTAAATCGAAGCCACATGTTCAGGAAAGGTGTTGCATTGGTGATCGAAGCAGAAAATGGGAAGGTGGTAACGAGGTTTCAACGACACATGGTTATGCAGCTAATACTCTTTATAGGCATTGGGGCGAGAGCTTTTGTACCTTGCGCTCCTCTTTGTTAGCATGTACTCACTCATTTGGAAAGAGTATATCTGAGCTTGAGTGATGCGTACTCATCCCCCGAAGTATGGGAGGATCCAACTGGCAGCTTGGTTAAAGGAATAAAGAGAGGCTTTGGTTTAAATTGAATGTGGCAGCGTACGATGGTAGGCTAGACTTACCAAATCATAATTGCCACATGTAGGAAGAAAATCTAAAATATCACAAAGGATGCCCAATTAGTAAAGTGAAATAAATGACCATAATGAGAATACATGGTTGGATTTTACAAAAAAGGTAACGAAGTGGGTGACACCTTATTCTATTTCTGGTTGTGTGCTCTACTTGTGAATTGCCATGGAAATGCCTATTTTCCTCAATTCCATGAAGAAGCAAATGTCCTTTCGAGGGGAGATAATGAACAAGAGGTTGAAGACCATTTTAGCTTCGGATCACCCCTTGATTCTGGTGGCTGTGAAGAAGGTTTTGGTGAAGGAATTTATAATTTCCTTCCATCGATTCAAGGTCGACACGGATATTGCAGCAATGTTTCTATCTATTCTTTTGTATATGGGGGTGAGTAAAGCGAAGGAAGAACTGCTGACACAGAAGGTGTTTGTACATGCCTTCTTGGATGAAATTGATGAAGTTCTTGACAATGTGGATGAAAACCTCCTAATTCCATTACCTTAAAACTTCTACATGTCACGGGGACGAGGGGTGAAGGTAATGAAGTTCCCAGTTGTCAGCTCTTTGGGACCAGAAACCAGGGAGAGGCGATGGAGAGAAATAGACTGGGGCATCATCTTCCTAATGCGGGCGGCGGGCATTGCTTAGGCATCTGGCCCAAGCTGGGTGTCGGGGTTTGCAAAAGAAGAAGGGGTGGTGATGGAAGCAAAGGCTGAGAGTGACATTGACTAGGGGTTGGGAGAGGGCAAGGAATGGGTGAAAGAAGATTTTAGAGATATGGAAGAGAGAGCAAACAATCTGGCTCACCATGCTTGTGGGAGCAAGTGCCCGATGGTTGCAAATGTGTTGGTGGTGTGGAGGATTTGCAAGGAGGAGGATGACTAGTCCTGGATAGGTGGTGTCAATTTTTGGTCTTTTGTTTTTGTGTTGTTATAGTGTGGAATTATCTCATAGTTGCACCAATTTTGTAACCTGTGGGTGCCATTGTAAGTTTGGTAGTTATTCAGTGCTAGAGACTTTGGGCTAGGTGGGACCAAGATAGGAGTATAGAAAAGATAAGTTCTCTGGTAAGAATGAAAGTATCATTGTAAACCTTTTTGATAATTAATATAATGGGTGTTGCCCCATGCAGCTGTTTATCGATAAAAAAAAAATCATCAATGTTGACTTTAAATTGTCATATCATTAGGTACTAGTTTAAATTGAAGATATCTAGAAGATAAAATTTAAAATTGAATGACTATATGAATGGATTCTTATGTGTCTTAACATGACCAATTTTCTAGCCATATTTATGCACTTGATGAATAACATCTTGTGATCCTTCACCAGATCATTTTTTACTATCTTCTTGGATGACATCCTCGTATTTAGTATCGCTTGGGAGGATACCATGGAGCAAGTATCACATGTACTTTATATATATTTTCCAATAAATTTTGTAATCTAGAATTAAAAAAAATGGCACCGCATGGATCCAATACCTAGGTTATTTTTGACCAATCTAGTTATAACATATATAGAACTTGAAAAGATCAAATCAATTCAATATTATCCAACACTACATAATCTCATTGACTTACATAACTTTATTAGGCTTGCTAACTTCTATCCTAAGTTTATTCTTGGCTTCTCTCACATGTGTGGTCACTCAATCATATCACATGTATCAAGACATCATTATAATGGATACTTGTGCAACAATGTGCTTCTGATGATTTCAAGCAATGCTTGTGTACAACCTATTTTAGTAATTCAAATACTAGACGTTATTTTGAGATTCTAGAATGATTTATTTGACTATGCTCTTGGAACTATACTCACATAACATGGGCATCTAATTATGTATCATTTGAAGAATTTTAACAACACAATCAATTGATACTTTCCCTAAAAATCAAGTGTACAACATTGTACAAATTATTAAGTAATGGACCACTAAATTATATTTGATAAGGAGAATAGAATTCACTTTAATTATAAGTCACTTAAGTATTTACATACACAAATTAAAGAAGAAAGTGTGTGACACAAGAAATATATGATATATTTTTAACAATTCCATTTTGTGATCAAGCACAAAAAAAAGGAAAGAAAAGGTAGTCAATTACCTCAACTCACCAATTAACACTCTTATAATAATCTTGGAGTCACATGACAGCCTCTACCAAATAAACACAAAAAAATTACTTAGACTTATGCCAAGCTCATGTGAGGAAAATAGGTTAGTGAGTTCATTTTCCCAACAATATTCTTCACAATATTGGAATTCTTTGTGATGTAGATGGAACACCACACTAGAAGCTCATCTAGGAGGAGCACTATAACAATATATCTAGACACTTTAGATCTATCAAGACATTATCAATACTTCAACAATATATCTATTGGAATCATGTGCATGCACAAGCATTGAGTACCACATCAAGTCATATAATTTTTGTATCACCAAGCCTTTAAACATGAAACTTAGACTCTACAACTCTCTTTCAATTCTAATGCAACCTTGGTAATCCATTATCATGGATTTATTGAGTGGACTACCCACAACTAAGCATTCATGTGATTTCATTTTTGATGTGGTAGATAGGTTTGTAATAACCCATTTTGTTGACCCTTTTGATTTTTTATTGTTATCCATCCCTTTATAATTTAGATGAGAATCAATACTTTTTGATTTAATATTATGAAACAATATAGTATTGTTGATTTAATGAGTGTTTAAGTGTTACAATTGTTAAATGGTGTGTTTAGATATTCAAGTGACAATTACTAAACGTATATTTTTATGTAATTCTATGTTGTATCTACTAGTAGGGTGAATATATTTGTGTTTGGTTTGATTGTTCTATAACAGATTATACGAGTTATTATTGTCTAATTAAAGAATGAGTTATGGGGAAAGGTGGAACTAGGTTTGGTATGTGAAGTATGAAAACAATTAACCTTATGTTGTGAGTAATAAATTTGATTAATAAATTAAAGATGATAATTAGAATAAAATAGATTGAGTAATAATTAAATTTATTTATGTAGTTATTTATTTATTTTCAATAAATTAGAGTAGTCAAGTTGGTGTTGACTAGAAATTGTAGGGATTTTATTTATTCATTGTGTAAAACTTTTTTATGTATAAATATAATTGTTTAAGTAGAGAAAGCATATTAAATAAAAGCACAATCTAAAATTAAATTAGATTGAAAATAATTATTAGAAATAGAATTACATAAATTAGATTTTTTTTTAATTTAAATAATGTTTTATGAATTGAAATATATTATTTAATTATATCCTTAGATAATTGAATAAAATCTTATATTTTCTATATTTAGGGTTTCTCAATAAAGAATATAATGGACAAGATTTCAAAAGAGAATTATTATAAAAGGGAAAAATTACACATCCATACACATGCTTAAATTATCACTAAACTTCAAGAAGAATTGAAGGAGATTATTCTATAATTTTGTGAGAGCTTTTCTAGAGAAATGAAACAAAGGTTTTGGCATCATTCAACGAGGGATCCAATTTTGTACTAACATATGGATCTTCTTCTTGGAATGATTTTACAAAATTGGACTAAAAAATATACTTAGTATTTTATTTGAATTGAACTGTTGAAACTAGGAAAGTGTGAATTATAGGAAGATAAATTAGTGATTACAAAAATTAGGAGTCTAGAGAATTTAATCTAGAAACTTATGTGGAATAATATAGGATTGACTAGAATAGAATTGGATATTGTAGGAATTTTATTTTTAGTTTTTAAACCTAAAATTATAAATTATATTCAAACCCTAGGAGTGACAAAGTAGGGAAAGAGCTATACTCTTATCGCCTTTTCATTGTAAGGCATAAGCCTTATGCCTGACCCTCAATGTTTGATGCCTTTCTTTCAGCTTTTGAATATTAGGTCTCTCACCTACCTTCTATCTTATCTCCTCGATAATATGAATTATTTTACGCAATCCTTGATCCTCGATGTTGTGATTCTTCGACTTTTCGAAGGTTGGACCTTCCTCTTACCCTTTATCGCACTCCACGGTAAGATGTAATTCCTCCTCCCATCTCCCAATTCCTGACACCTTCTCCCCTTTTCCACTTATTTGAATCTTTCCATATCCCTTTCCTTGCTTCTTTCTTCCAAAAATCAATAGAACTAAAACCCAACACCCAATGTCCAATGGGGATCCTCTTTTGGGCTCAATGTTTTGATGTTCTTTATATCATTTTCTTCATTAGGTAGTATGTTGTAGACCTAACACCTGATGTCTAACAAAGATTATCTTTCGGTCTGACGAATCATTTAATATTTAAACCAATGGTTGTTCCAGGCCCAAAACTTCGGTGATGCTCCTAATTGTCATGTTTTCAACCGTAAATTCCATTAATGTTACAGCTACCTTTTCAACCACCATATTTAATATTTAAGGCTACAAGGATGATTTTTAATACATTTTTCAACAACTACAAGTTGGATTAGGCAACACGCATGCTTCTTTATGGTTCATAGACCTCCTCTCTTTTAGAGATATGTTCTTTTTCATTATCTACTACAGATTTCACAAGGGTTTTTGTTCCTCGTTTGTGTGATCATTAATGTGGGCATGGCTTCATATCATGTGGCAACCATGGCGAGGTGAGTATGATGCAAGTAAGCATGGGGGCTGATACAATTTTTGATGACTCTGTATCTTTCCCCGAGGTATTTTAATGCAATGGAGAGATATATGTTTTTTGGATTCAACAAGAAAAGAGGGAGAAAAAGAGAGGGAAGAGGATATTTTTTCTACAAAGAGAAGTATTTGTAGAGCTAACAAAAGAAAAATATTCATAGGAAACTCTAGGTTTCAATTTCCAATTTTGGGTGTAGTTATTTTTGTATTGTAATGATTTGGGTTTCTCTCGAACCTACAATAATATTTGTAAGCTTTGAGGATTTATTTATTAAAGATGGAATCAACCTTATTTGAGTGTCTCATTATGTATGGTATGCATTTCCAAATTATGTTGATTAGTTTTTCAACCAGAAGTTTGTAAAATCCTTGCAAATACTTTGCATGGTATATTTTCAATATAATAAAAGAAATGTGTGGGTATGCTTGAGGATTACTAAGTAGACTCTCTTAATATTCTACAACTATCTATTATCTTTCTTAATTAATATGTAGAGCCCAACTTTCCTATGCATTTTGAAAAGCATAGTCTTTTTTGGTGACTTGATTAAGCCATCACCTTATTTTCAGTTGTTGCTTGTTCGATTAAACCTAGAGACACTATTGCCCAATGGATAAAGGCATTGATATTTGATTTTATTTCTCTCCCATTATGATTAACACACTCCAAATACATCAACTCAAACACCTTTTAAAGTTTTACTTTTTGTTTTTTTTACTGACATATCTGAATGACTATAGTAATACAATTGTGTATCATAAAATCATTCCTAGACACTTATATGGTATATTGTCTATTAATAAGGTGATCATCCTTGCATGTCCAATCTAGCACATAGTATATTGTGACACCAATATTGGGATACACTATGCAGTGATTATAGTTTGTTGTAAGGTGTTGTTTAGTGTTCCAATTATCAATTTTGCATCTTAGGGAGAACCCTCCTTGGTCTTGTAGAGCCAAAAGTGAAGGAGGTCTTATCTACCTCAACCATTGGTCCTTAGTTTCCCAACCTAAATATAGGTTATGGTGATCCTCCTAGGTTTGAGACCTTTGACACCTAGAATATTATCAAACCTTAGGCATTTGGGGCCTATAGCTCTAGTCACCAACATGTCAACAATTTTAATTCACTAGAATATTGACGTGGCAATGTATGCCAACATGTTTTCAAAAATAATGTTTTGAAAAGATAAGAAACATGCCATTTTGGTCATTATGAAAGCATCATTGAAACTGAGGGAGCTAACAAGGGAGTTGCAAGTGTTTTGAGGAAGAAGCAAAGCCTATTTTGGTGTTTTAGATGTTTGGAAGGGGAGCAATAGTGAGAAATTAGTAGGTATGTATATCTACCACAAATGATTTTCATTTTTCTATTCTACATATAGACTGTGAAGAAATGAGTGGAGGGAGGGTTGTGAAAAGGGGTTTTAATTTATATTCAATGGGGTTTTGAATTTTTTTGGTAAATGTCATTTGGAATTTCAATTCAAGAGAAGATTTATGTGACCGATTTCATCGACATTATATTAAAAATGATGTTTTGAAAAGCCAAAAAGCATGTGTTTTTGTATGTTATGATGCATCTAACATGCATTTTTTATAGGGAGAATATCCTTGTCCTAGTTTTTTTTCCATCTACAAATAGATACGTCACAATATTTGAAGGACAACTTAGAACAAACAACAAAACCTATGAAGCTTCAAATACACAATGTGTATTTCACCCCCATCTATAATATATTAGATGTCACATTAGACACTATGTATATGAAATTATAGATTAAAATGGAGGTTGTCTATTTAAAATTCAAGGTTCAATAAGTATTTCCCTATATGTCGACTTGAGGATGTTTTTTTTCTTACAATTGCACATGTTTACATCATAAAATTTGAAGTACATATTAGAACAATCAACAAAACCTTTGAAGGTTGAAATAACCATACTATATTTCATCCACCACATATTTTTCATATTTTCTAGCAGCACATATTCTCCCTACATAATGGCTTCTAAATTCCATGTTAATTGGTCTTGGGTATTGTCCCCTACAAAATATTATGTGTAAGACATCATATCATACATAACTTTACATTGCATCATAAGGGGGGGCCTGCCAAGATAGGTAGGTGAAAGAATGAATGTGGTGAGGGGATGATACTTTTCGATGATGAATACATTGAGTAATGATGTGTCATTGGGTATAATGGTAGTGTTTCTCGCGTCTCATGAAATATAGTCATCTTAGTACTATTGCACTTTTCACTTTTGTTTTATTTCTAGAAGATTTTGTGGTTTGTTGTATTGTGAGGCATATAATTGCTTTTTATTATTGCAAGATAAAGGTCAAACTCAACAAGGAGGAGTTGCAGGTGGGGGTTATAGTCAACAAATGATATTCAAATGACAAGTGAGTAACATTGCTAACCAACTACTATTATTATTTTTTAACTAGTTTTTCACTTCTTTCAATTTTTAAAATTGGACAAATGAAGTCCACGATGGAAAACACATGTATCGAAATGTGCAATTTCTCATACTGAAACACATAGTTGTCAAATGTTGGTGTTATTTAAAATGTAGACAGACATATGTATAGTTTCTATTTCCTTTTAAAAAATAGGAGCATTCAAAACATGCTATGTTTTTTAACTTGCACTTCATGTCATACGCTAACCTTGACAATACACATTTTACACTACAACGTTGCTTGTAATAATAAATTGTAGGTTGCAAAAGATAGTTTGTGTTTTAACATGAACTTCAAAACGTACACAACCCCTGTGGTTATGATTTGTATATATGGAGGTCTATAATTCAAATTGTAATAACACCATTATTACTGCTATTGAGAAAAATAGAATGCACATATCCATGATAGAGGATACAAAATAGGGTGTGTTAAGGATATCCTGTCAAATGCATGTTACAAAATATAACATGTTTCAAAACTCAAAATTTAACATACCCACACACACTATTGTGAAATGTTGTTGATATTTGAAATATAGATAGAGATATGTAGAGTTATCAATGTCTTAACACAAATAAGAGGTTTCAAAACATGTCCTTTTTCAACTACACTTTATGGTATAGACGAAGCTTCAAAGTAGACATTTCAAGTTGCACATGTTGCATGATATAAGAAATTTCATGCTTCATAACACATTGTGTTTTTTAATCTCCACATCACAACATACCCAACCCCTTCTATATTTGAAGTCTGTATATGTAGGTATGCATTTAAAATAGAAACAAAACCATTTTTTGTGATTAATGGGAATATTGAATAAACTTGTTGACAGTGGTGAACACCGTGTAGTGCAGGTTGTGAAACACAATGTATTTTGAAACCTATGTTTAGTTATACCCAAAGTTTTTCATGAAATGTAGATGTACACAATGTCTAGATGGGATTCTATTTTAACAAATAGCATGTTTGTCAATAAAGTTTGCTTGTATTAATCATTACTACATATTGTACTTCATAGTACGTAATTCACACTACAAGGAGTGTGTGGTATAATAATTTAAGCAGTTGACAACACACTATATTTGTAAAGCTCCAAAACAGGCAACCAGAATATTCACATATTTTTTAGAGGTTTGTACATTTCAAAACACATTGTGTTTACAAAATAGTAATTCTGAATAAAAAATTTGGGAAGCCTAATGACCATTTCTATGCTATTATGCCTATCCTTGGCATTTTGTAAGTTATATTATACTGACAAATCACAAAAAATAATAATAATGTTCCTTAAATAAAACATTTTCAAACCCAAGTATGTTGAGATTCTTGACAACTAAACATAGATACAGTTAAATAACAAAGTAGAATAACATTATTTGTCATTTCCCCTTTGAACATAAATGTAACACAAAAAAAATAATGATAGGTACCAAAAATTTCTATTACCCTCACAATTCAAGGTGTATAACACTTTATTAAAACTTCTATTTTTTAATGATTATAAAATTTGGCATCCATCATCTGCATTCCCAGCTAAGATATCTAGTTTAAATTATTATTTCCCTATAGTCTGACCCTTTTTTTACAAGTGTTAAACTACAAATTATTTGCATTCCCTACTCTAACCATTTTAGCTATAAATAAATCAAAACTTCTAAATTCAAAATAAATTTGGAAATTTAATTGTCAAATACACTTGTAATTCAAGCTATGAGAGCTAGTATCACCTGTATTCATTGCAGATCTTTCACATCTCCTCAAGCCTCCTTGGAAATCCACCTTTCCTTGTTTTATTCAATTTAATTTCCTCACCTTTATCATCAACCTAGAAGGAAGACGAGTGTTAGTGATAGTTTAAATTATAAAACCAAATACATTTGGTGCTATAAACAATTCATTTTTTTTCTAAATTCACCAATATTCGATTATATGTTCACCTGAGTGAAACATGCCAACTTGTAAAAATAATAAAAAAACATATTCAACTATACAATGACACTTTAAATTCCAATTTATCCTATCACTAACACTAGTAATATATATTGGGTTCTAGGTTCCCTTCAAAACCTTGTCTTCTGTTGCAAGTTTGGGTAGTCTTGTTGATCCTTTGAAGGATTGATGTTGTTTCATTGTTGATTGTTCAATGCCTTTTCTTTTGGAAGCATGATTGTCCATGTTTGGGTTTTAGGTCCCTTCAAAACCTTCTTGTAAATGGTTTCGGGTCCATTCAAAACCTGTTTTTCGCATATAATTAAAACAATAGTAAAATATATCACCAATAATATATGTAGGGATTCTTCAAGACAATTACTATAATAAAAATGTAATCACAACATTAAAAGTTTGAGGGTAGTATAGGAATGAATGAAAATATCTTCTAAAGACAGAGCTTCATGTTCCCTATAGTAGTCCTTGAGCTATGTAAACACAAAAATGTTAACAAATGCTTAAAATATTAGGATAAGTAGAATCTAATGAACTAAAGTATGAGACTGTGCTTGCCTACAAGATCTTCTAAACCCACTAAGGGTTTTTATCATTTCAAAGCCTCTCCCACATGTTATTTCAGTAAGTTTAAGGGCACTTATGACCAGTTGGAGAAGTAAAGATCACCTATGAGCAGTTCATGAGGATTTAGGGCCAATTGAATGGGTTTTTCAAAAAATGAGAACATATAGGACATGGTTGAATTAGTTTTGGTTTCATTTTAAAGAATCTAGAAGCTTTCCTAGCTGGATAAGGTCAACAAATCACATATTCTTAAGAACATTTCGTGTGCATGACCTAGCTAAATCTAAGGTTTCATTTCAATCCTTTCTCTCATCAAACACCACTAGTGTACATTAGAATAGGTGAATTACAAAGGGAAAAAAACCCTCTCTTGAGATCCACTTCAACATTAGCTAACCGACAAGATTCAAGTGTTTTAATGCTTTCCAACAAGCTAGAGACTCATTCTAGAGCTCTGAGAAGGATGTAATCATGTTTGATAAAAATACCTACTATGTTGGTGTCTCTTCCATCTCCCAAATATCTGCAACACAATATGAGAGTTGCCCATTTCCTTTCCTACTGGAATTCTCTTACTATGCAAAACATTCGATGTGCAAATGAAAACATGGTAGTTTTGACAACATTTGACCATCCACAATTATTTCCAACTCCTAACGTATACATCTATGTAGACACATATTGCACACATCACAAAAAAATGTGCATCCATGTATGGTTTTCTTTGAATGGAAAATAGCTATCGTCATCTTAGGCATGCCATTTTGCGGGTATAATATCCACTTCCATACCACACATGAAGCTTTACATATTTATATACATAAATGCATGTTGGAAAATATATTTATATACAAAATTACAGCCTTATGGTACATTTTATCATTTAGTGTTTCAAGCTTCCTTTCCTGATAGTTTGGTTTGTTATTGATGTATTACTTTTCAATGCATTTTATTCTCACTCATGACATATGCTTATTCCATGGTTTTTATGTTTTTTGAAAAAGTAATTTCATTGTAGACTCATAAACACATCATATTTTCCAATATGCAATTTTATTTTTTCATGATTATGTAATGCATTCCTTTTAGTTTGGGTAAGTTATTTAATCTTGCTTTCAAAGGAATTTCTTCTACACGGGGAAATACACTTATTGGATGTCATGTATATTGAGTTTCAATGGAAATTTAAAGTGGATTCAAACATACATTTTGTTTTCCAACATTGTGAAGTGCACCTTATAACACAATGTGTTTTGCATCCTACAATAGGCTATAACAAACAACATGTGTAGTATGAAGTGTGTATGTTGAAGGTTACCCTATGCTATAAAGGGAAAGTTAATAAATATAGCATGTTTTCAAAGCTCCTATTTTTTATAAGACATCCATAGCTATATGTATGTCTTGTCTACATTTCAAATAACAACAACATTTGACAAATGTGTCTTGGGTATGAGAAATTGTAGGTTTCAACACATGCCATGTTTTGTAACCAACATTTGGTAGGGTTTCCAAACCACATAGTGCTTTGAATCCTCATTCAATGAGAAGTGTATTGTATTTTCCCCATACTAGAAATAATGGCATTTTTTCTATTTGAGTTGTAGACCTGGATATATGAAGATCATAACCATAGGGGTTGGGTACATTTTGAAATACATGTTAAAACAAAAACTATGTTTTGGCAACTTGAAATTTGTTATCAAAATGCAACTCACAATAGTCAAATGCACATTTGATAAGTATATTTTGAATCACATTTTCCCATATTCTCATTGTCTTAAGAAGGTTGAGCTAAACTTGTGGAGGTTGAATAACACAATGTGTACTTCAACTTGCTACTTTGTGTATAGCTTATAATTGTACCTTGCATATAGATATGTAATTACTTGTACAAACACATGAAAAAGTATAGAATATTATAAGACATGTTGGTTGTGGTGCATGTTTCTATCAATCATGCAAGAATAAAAGTTAACAAGTCAACCAAAACCTTGGTGATAACCTTGATTGACCAAACAAGTGCTTGCATTGTTGAAACCAACCTTAAAGGAAGAGCATA
>VDFB02284179.1:0-80207 GCA_007258455.2 Sequoia sempervirens | reverse complement strand
CAAGTACATGCAACTCACATGCAAAAACATGCAAGCACATACGAGCACATGCAAGCCATGAAACAACCTTAAGCTCTGATACCAATTGTTGGAATAAACGAACAATCTCTAATCCAATTGTTAATCACCAAATCACCAAGATATGATGCCAATTGGTGAGATACAAGGCTTTGACTACTACAATATAGAAATCTGAAAATTGTATGCAAATTTGTAAATAACTTTTCTTAATCCTTGAAATACCATGAAGAGATTCAACTTCTTTATGATGCTAAAATCAGCCACTCTAACATGCTTGATAAAACCACCTTAGATGAACTTATAACAGAAATAACATCACCATAAGATAGCAGCAACAAAGAGGCACAAATTAGAAACATAAGAATGCAAGATCTCACAACACAAGGTAGCAATGGAACAGAAAAATAAACTCATAACATAGTGTTTACGTGGAGAAACCCTTGCGGGAAAAAACTCCACCAAGAAGAGAGGCCCAAGTTGTATTATCTTCAAAACAAGATTACAATACATCCACTTCCAATCTCCTCTTGAGTCTTCAATCCTGCAGCACCCTGTTACTCTTGTTACTCTCTCTCTCTCTCAAACTTCACTCTCAAGTCTCATATTTATACAAAATGAGTACCCACCAAAGGAATTCGTGGGATATGGACAAAATCCAATATTTCTATCTTGGGATACACCAAAATTATCTTCTTACATATTCCCTTACACTTGTCATAGGCATCTTCCCAATATAGGTGCCTAGAACCAAGAATAGGAACTTACAAGACAATAATAGCTGTCATATGTTGTCATAGAATCTCTTACACCTTATGATAGTTGTAAGTTGTCATAGATGCTCTTACAAACTTATGGCTTGCATCATAATAGCCCAAAAATACATTTCCCAAAGATAGGCACCAAGATTCTTCACCTCACCTCATTTACTATTTACCAAGATTCCTTGAGCAGTAAAAGTAACTCTGTAATAAACTGTCAGTGAAACTTATTCATCCCTTATGGGTAATTACAAATTAAGAATAATAAATGGAATAAATACAATATTGGGATTTACAAGGTTAATGGCACCTTATCCCAATAGCAACAAGGCTCGCTGATTATTGATCTGGAAGAGGACAAGGATAAAAGAAAGAATGAGGACCAAGGAATATCAAAGAGGACCCATGCAACCTTAAGAGGAAAGCGCCTCCTACTACCCAGATGGTCTAGATCTTAAAGAGGGGGGTTTAGGAAATGAACGATATGGAAGCTGAGACAGCGGAAACATTGAAGTCCCAAGTTTAGTCATTGTTGGCATTTTGTCTGGTCTTTTTGGGTTTTTTCTGTGGACCTTGCTGGCTTTTTTGGTGGTTGTGGCTTTGTCATTCTTTTGTCCTCTCTATATGCTCTCTGTTTATGGGTTCTTTAATGATATTTTATTTTGTTTCTAAACTTTGTGGTTTCGAGTCCCTATAAAACCCATTTTCTCCTCTTTCAAAAACATTTGGCTTCATTTCATTATCTCCTAGCAAGTTATTAGTTTTTTAGGGATTAGAAGAATATCAAAATATTTGACATATCATTACTTTCACCTTGTCAACATTTTTGACTTTAGAAGAACTTGATAACCTTTGAAATTCACTTGTTAATTATTTCTTTCTAACTCTTTAACCTTGTCAACATTTCAAAGACTTAAGAAACCTTATAACCTAGCAATGACCTCTTTATTCTACTCCAATATAAAGGAAAACATTAGAACTTTAAAGGTTAGAAGAACTAGAATTCCTCTAACATGGTATTTTATCCCATCAAGGAGTTAGAGATATAAGGAGCCTACCAAAATAGTATTTAAAAGGATGAATGAACCTTTGATCCTAAAAAAAGTATAAGGATAGGATATTAGGGATAGAGGATACTTCATGTTTTAGAAAAAAAACAAGAAAATAGAGGGATCTTTGTATTTTGGAAAAGCATCAAGAATTAGGGATTGATGACTCTTCAACTCTTACCTCAAAGTATGCAAGTAAGGATAAGTTGGATTCCATGAAACTAAAAATAATATAATGCAATCAATACCATAAGGATGTAGGTATAGGGATGGTCAATACTCTAACTTTGAGGGATAGCATAATGAAATAAATTAATAATAAAGAATTGAGAATGAATCATAATGTCTACCTCAAAGGATGGAGGGGAAGGAAACTTCACAAGTTTGAATATAAAGGATATATAAAGTAAATTTTAGGGAGTCAAGGATTGGGAAGACATTATACATCATACTACAAGGCATAGGAATAAGAAGATGACTAAAACTCTAACTTTGGAAAGTAATTTAGTTTAAATTGTCAAAATTTGGGTTTTTTTAGAAAAACATGATAGTAAGATAAAGTGTATAAATCTAATAATGCAATGGAAAAATGGGATTCAAAGGAAATATAAACCTAGAAGGAAAATTTTGACACTTTGAAACATTGAAACCTTCCATACACTTAAAGGAAAATACTATACACCTAGACTTAGAATTTTTAAGACTTTTACACTTTATAGCACTTTGAAATAATTGGGACCCAATTGAAAATTTCTCATATTGATTATCTATAGTGGTTAAAATAGGGCCCAGGTGTCTAAATGGATTAAGACTTAAGCACAATTAGATGCAATCAAATTCGGTACAATAAATTGTAAGATGTAGCGATCTCCCTCATAATTCCATAAATTTTATAAAAATATAGAAAATAATTTAATTTGTACTCACCTCCATTATTTGATCTTATCACTTTAATGTGCCTAATACATTTTTTCTTCAAACCTACATCTTGAATTCTACATATTTATCAAATACTTTTAGTTTTGTATCTAAGCAATACACCTAATTTTTCCTTGAGTGGTCATCAATAAAGTTTATAAAATGCTTTGATTTATTTAAATAAGGTCTTCCATAGAACCACATAAATCCATAAGAATATCTCAAGAAATTCTTTAAAGCTGTTATGGATATACCAATTGAAAAGGTAGTTCTATATTATTTAGAACAATAAATTATTCACACTTCATTTTTATCTTCAATAAAAGGTGGGTCTTCAAGAATTTTTAATCTCTTGAGAAAAATTAACCTCCTAAACTTGAGATGGTTATATCTTTAGTGTTAGATTCTACTACCATTCATTTTATTAGTAATTAATTCTTAGCTTGCATGAGTTAAATAAAAAGGAAACATCTTATCACCTTTCATTTGATAAAAAGGATTTACATCCTATCACTTGATAATTTTTATTTAACATTTTTCTAATAGAAAATAAATTCTTCTTGAGTACTAGAACCAATAAAAATTCTTTGACATGGTTTAGCTTATCATATTCTATTGTAACTACAATAGTACACTTGTCTTTTCTTCCATGAGAATGATTATCTCCTAATACTATTGTACTATGATGGATTTCATTCAAATTGAAAAATAAATCCTCATTCGATTTCATATGTGAAGAACATACAAAATTAGTTTTCCATACATTTTTCTCACTAACATTTGTATTGAAAAAATAAATGAACAAATTTTATTTATCTTCAATAGTATTGTGACAAAAAAAAAACACCTTATTTACTCCAAAATTTTGATGCATAATGTCCAAAATTATTGCAATGAAATCATTGGGTGTTTCTTTTTTGTATTAATTATAAGGAATTTTTTACAAAAGGAACCAAAGTGTAAGCATCAGTACCACATCATATAGACCCTATACAAACCAACCAAGATACATACTCAACAAAAAAACAAAAATACATGACCATCCCCACCCATGAATACATAAAATATAAAAAACATAAGAAGCAAAACTAATAGTCCTCGAAGATAAATAAAAATACCCAATGTACTTAGTGCTGACAGAGAAGTAATAGTTACAATATCAGGATCATGATAAGATCCAGCCCAAGAGCAGCTAACAGCCAAAAAGAACAAAAAAGAACTCTATCATGTTCCTAAGAAGCATGAACAATATTTTTAGAGTCACCAAGTGAGACCAAAGCCTCAACAACAACCACTTCTTCCACTGAAGGACTAGGAACATAATCCTTTTTTCCTTCCATCAGCACAATGGCCACTTCCTTGTTCTTGTTTTTGTCTTGGTTCTTTTGTTCAACATTTAGTTCTTCCCTAAAGGCCGACAAAGCCTTTAAGAAAAGCACTGCACCAGGGTGGCCATCCTGCGACATGTTCCCATATCTCGCATCCATAATGCCAATGGTGGTTTCTTTGTTTTATAAATACTTCCAAAACTTGTCCTTTGAGAGCTCTACTGTTATGAAAACATGCATTGCAACATTTCAAAAGATGAGTCCCTTAAAGGAATCAATAAGCAATCTCCTCCTACCTTGAAATCAATCTTCATTCTGAGCTTTCCAAATTTCCCAAAGAATCTCAGTTGAAAGAACATGCCAAAATAAGGAACCAGTTTTACTGATATTATTCTTTTGAGAAAATAGAATATATTCAGGGACTAAGTCCCCATTCTTTCCCTAGATGTTATTAGAACTACAAAAAATATTCCAAACTTCCTTAGCAAAAATGCAATAAAAAAATATATGAGTTATTGATTGAGGTTTCCTACATAAAGAGAAAATATCAATATATGTCTTACATTTAAAGGAAATTTTCTGCAAGATCAAGAGCCATCTGAAGCATGCCTTCTTGGCCTCTAACTCTTTCTACCAGTTTTTCATAAAAAAAAAATTCCATTGTTCTTTGTTAAGATTCATTTTCCAAGATTTATTCATGTGTTCTGTTAAGTCAACCTGATTAGTTAACATTGCATAAATTTCCTTAACCTTAGTTTTCATTATACTGTTACCATTTTACCAATGAAACTCTTGAAATTGGAGTGGATCATTTTTTGGGTTCAATTGGGAATTTGAAATGCCCACAGGCCTCTCTAAGCATTGAATATGTTCTCCAATTACTTTGAGCGATATTATACTCTGAGCTAAGATCATTCTAGTCCTTCAACCTTCCATACTTCAGAATATCACTAAAGCATTGAATCCCTTTTAGGGCCCAACCTTTAGCAGAGCAGACCTGAATGAGAGCTAGAGGTTTTCCTTTATGCTTCAAGTTCCACCAGATAGATTTGTTGGAGTAGATAACCCTATTACCTCCCTTGGTGAAGTGGCAATTGGATAGGTTCATTTTTATGATTTCCCAAGCCTTCCAAATAGTTTTAAAGACATTGGATCATGCAGGTAACATAGGGCAATCACAACTAAGGACATCAATGAAGGCGATAAGCTTCCAGTATTTTATATTTTTAGGAACATCATTGGATATGTTATGTTTGACTAGAACTTTCCAGGTTTCCTCCCCATCCAAAGCACCAATTACCCATTTTGCAGCCAAGGTAATGCATTGAATTCTCAGATCTTTCAAACCTAGACCACCTTTTCCTTTAGAGATGGTGCACCATTCCCACTTAACATAATGTATTTTCTTTTTCCCCTTGCCATCAGACCAAAGAAACACCCTTATTCATTTTTTAATAGCATTAATTTGATAGGAACAAAAAAACCTTACCAAGGAAAAATAGATGTTGTATGAAGACATTTTTTTTTGGCAAATCTAGAATCTCCCAACAAATGAAAGATACTACTAATTTCATTTTGACAGTTTCTTCTCAGTCCTATCTCTAATCCAGTACCAAATTTCTTTTAAATTAGGCTCACCACCAAATGGGATACCAAGGTATCTCACTAACCTTTGTGGCCCCCCACTAAATTCCATAATTGTTAACCTAGTCAGGAGGCTTATCCTTCCATCCCAAGAGGCAAGATTTTGAGGGGGCCACTTTTTCCCCTAAAGCAAGACAAAATGTATTTAACTTATCCATCAAAACTACAAAGTTTACATCATCAAGATACAAAAGAATAGCAGTATCATCAGTAAATTGTAGATTAATGAGTTCATTATTATCAGGCAGTCAGATACCTCTTACCCTTGGGACCACTAAATTGTCCCTAAGGATATAGTGAAGAGCATTAGAAGCAATGATAAAAAGAGCTGGTGCAAGAGAGCACCCTTGTCTTATTGATCTTCCAAGAATAATATCATGTGAAAGAACTCCATTGACCTCAACCTGAGTGGAGGCATCTTGGAAGAGTGTTTTAACCATCGAGGAGAATAATTTTGGGAACCCAAAGGCCTCTAGCATCAAAAGAACAAAATTCCATTCAATCCTGTCATAGGATTTTTCAAAGTCTAGCAGAAGCATTGTAGTATCCTACCCTAAGAGCTTGGCCCAATTCATGGCTTCCTAGCATGTTACAAGATTTTCTAGAATATACCTCCCCTTAATGAATCATGTTTGGGTAGAATTAATGATGCTAGGAAGGATGCTAGACAATTTTTCAGCAAGTACCTTAGCCAAAATTTTATAGGAAACATTTAGGAGAGTAATGGGCCTCCAATTCTTGTCCTTTCCCCATCTTTAGGGATCAACTTAATGATTCCCTTATTGATATTTTTTCCAAGGGAGCCTTTCTCAATAGCCTCTTTATATACAAGGTAAAGATCTTCACATGCCCAATCTATGAAGGATTTGTAAAATTCTATAGGAATCCCATCAGGATCTGGAGACTTTTCATTTTTCAAGGACATGATATCTCTCTTTATTTCCTCCTTAGAGATTTCTCTATCTAGCTCAACAACCATTTCATCACTAATCCTTTTAGGCATGATCTTCTTAACATATTCCCTAGCCTAAAAGCAGGCCTCATTACCCCCTTTAGAGGTAAAGAGATTTTGATAAATGAGAAAGAAATACTCTCTTATCTCATCTGGATCCACCATAGTACTATCATCTACATTTATCTACTCAATCTGCTCCCTGGCATGTTTCTCCTTAAGATACCTAAAAAAGAACTTAGTCCCTTATCCCCATTTTCAAGCCAATTCAACTTGGCCCTGACTTTTAGGCCCTGGATCTTCTTGGTTTGAAATCTTCTGAGAGTGTCTCTGGCCAAAGTGAGCTTATCAATTAGAGAATTATCAATTGGGAAATTCTGGACTTCAGATTCAACATGATAAAGTTTATCATGTAGTATAGTCTCTATCTTTCTCCTATCTTTGGCCTTCTTTTTCCCAATAGTTTGAAACAAGATTTTCCAACCTTGGACATTTAGGTCCCACCTCATAATGGGGGATAGAGATTTATGCATCCATTTATTGATTGACCTAAGGGAGGAAATGGCATTTCTGCAATCACTATATTTAAGAAGACAATGTTAAGACAAAACCCATCTTGTGGAACCGCTCTTGAGATTGGCCCATTTTTGAGTGAAAATTTAGCCCTTATTGGATGGTGATTAGAAAGAGAATAAGGGGTGACCTCCACCTTACATCCCTCCATGATGAGAGCAGTTGTGAGGAAGGCTCTATTGATATAAAATCTATCAAACATACAAAAGACTCTCCTTCCACCCTTATGGTAATTGGACCAGGTGTACCAAATCCCCTTGAAGTCATTTTTCTGACCTTCAATAGGATCTTCAAGATTCAACTTAGATTCTAGCTTCTGCCAATAAAATCTCTCAGCATCTTTCTAGTCATGAGCGAGCCCTCCACACTTATCCTCCTCCCTTTCAATAAAGTTAAAATCACCCCCTATGACCCAAGGAATGTCTTGAAGATTGAACATCCATTTCCACAGAAGCATTTTGTCTTTATATTCATTAGGAGCATAGACTGAACATATACCAAACCAATTATCATTTATCTTCAAGATTTCCCATATATCCCTATTACAAGGAGAAATTCCAAAATTTACCACATATTGAGACCAAGAATTGGCCATAAGGATTATACCTCCACCCTTACCTTTTTCATGGTTGGTGGCAAGCTAGGAAGCATCCTTCCAAATTATTTTCAAGCTAGTCTCTAAGGCAAAGTAAGTAGATTTTACCTCTTGCAAGAGGACAAAGTCTTTCTCCTTATTTTGAGCAACAAGTCTCCTTACTATATGGTTTTTGTTAGGGGTCTCAAGACCCCTAACATTCCAAGATAGACAATTAATTTCCATTCCTCTGTTCATCATTTGAAGGGCCTTTGTCACACCTAAAGTTATCAAAACATTTAGGTAGCCGACTCTTTGCTTCTATTCTTTTTGCAGTGGGAGGAAGAGTCACCCCACTCAGTTTCTTTCTTTTATCCTTTAATAGGTGACTTATTTCCTTCTCCTCCTATTGCTTAGAGCCATCCATTCCTTTCTTTTTTATGTACCTCATTTTTTTAACAAGAATATCCAAAGGAACTCCTTCCCCATCATTGGTCTCCCTAGTGGAAATTATCCCTAGATCATCTACATAATCCATGCCAGATTGAGAGGAAAAACCATCTGAATTGAGCACTCATCAAGGGAGGAAGGTTTTATCAATGCATTAATAGGAAAATAGGTTTCATCAACCTTTATATTTCCATTTACAATAGAGTTAGAATTGCATTTCAATTGTGGCCTAGGATACACCTCAGCCAGAGCAGGCTGGGAATAATTCATCTTATTTTCTTCCATGTCATGGTTCAGAGTTTTTAAATTCTCACTGCTTTCAGGAGGGCAACCTACTTGCTTTCCAAAGCATAAACCACTTTCATGTTCATGAGGGAAAACAAACAGAGTTCCTTTATTTTCATCATCAATGTTTAGTTCTCTAAAACACTTATCATTGAAAGAATAAATTTCTTTGAAAGTGTTATTATTAGTTACTTCTAGTCGCTTCATTTGTCTAAGTTTCATAATTTCCAATTTTTTTGCATTTAGCTTGCCATTAGGAGGTTCTCTTAATTCCTCATGTTGAGGAGGTGAGAGACAATCATTGCCACTGTAATCAACCAACCCCTCCATTTTATTATTTGTCAGGTCTGTATTGATTTCGTATAATAATGTTGCTCCTTTATTATTAATTCTAGTGGTGTCTTCATTATTTTTGTTTTCTTCATTATTTATAGTATGGGTTCCAGAGGTGAGCCTGCATTCTTGAAACTTCCCCAAAATATTTCCTGCCTTCTGAGTCTCTGGTGGGGGCTGTAGTTTAGAAGTGTTACCACCATAGGGAGAGAATTTACTAAATTCTTATTCTTTATTAGAGGGAAGTTCCTTCTAATGTGACCCTCTCGATGACATAGATATCAAGCATTAAGGCCACCAAGGGTTTCCAAATAATAGGAAACAGTTCTAGACTTAAGTTTAATTTCAAGGATCTATGGGAGATCCATTCCTGGGGTCAAGGATACCAAAACCATCACATCTGAATGAGGGAGAGGAGACTTAGCCTCTTCCGTTTTCAACACTTTACCATAAGGTTCAAGCAATGGTGGAAAAAAATTCCACAACCACGGGGGAACCCATTTGATAACCAACCATTGGGGGTTGGACAAGGCCAACACTTCCTCCTCTAGGGCCTCTGGACACCATGCCAAGGCTTGAAAAGTGACTTTTCCAACACTCCAAAATTCCTTATCAATTATTTATTGCTGAGATTTAGGGTTGTTAAAGAAAATAATGTAAATAAGCCTTTTTGAACCATTCAACAGTAGTAAAAATGAAACCCTAATTTATTTTCCCACACATTTCTAAACCATTCATCCATATATTTTCGGGACGGGATCCTACTAGTATCCACGACAGTAAAGAAAATTGCAGAATTTGAAAGTTTAACATCCTCCTCAGAAATAACATCTAAAGCATTATTTGGAATCAAGATAGACTTCAAGAGAGGAGTCAAAGAATTCTTACCTTGTCCCTATCTTCCATCCTCCGACCCCGAATCAACCAGTTCTACAATAAACTTTTCCCCTTGAGGAAGCCAGGAACACTCTCCTGCAACCACATTCTCAAAAGATAGAAGAATCTCTAGCCACACCATCCAAATCCAGGAATTTAAAGGAATTATCAGGAGAAACCGTATCCCCATTCATCACTCCTTAAGCCCCAACCAAAACACACATTCCTTGACATGACCCAGATGGTTGATGAGAAAAAAATGGTCACACCCACCACACACAAAATCAGAGCCAAAGATTTCCCTCCTAACAAAGGACAACCTTTGTACTTAGAAAAATGATGCAAAGTCATGGAGGAGGGTCGAGCCTCCTCCATGGGTGTCGAAGGACACACTTAAACTAGACTTCACACGCGTTCACCCAAAAAGTTGCAGAGCCCACTTCCGCTATCTAAATCGTCTAAACATTGTTCCTTTTATTATTTTCTTCATTATTTTTAACTCTTCCTTTTCCTATTCCTCTAAAGTTGCTACTTCTTTCTCTAAAATTATTACCTCTTATCCTATAACTCCTAGATTCACCTTTGTATTCATTTTTATATGGCTATAGTTTTTGAAAGAGGAAAAAATAGGTTTTACAAGGACCCGAAACCAAAGATTTTAAAATTAAAAGAGATAAAATGTCAAAGAACCCAAAAACAAAGAGGTTGTAGAGAGGAAATTAAAATAACAAAGAAACAACCACCAAAAAAGGCCAACAAGGGCCACAAAAAAGACCCCAAAAAGACTAGAAAAAACACCAGCAATAGCTAAGCTTGGGACTTTAAAATTTTTGTTGTCTCAACTTCCATGTCATTCATCTCCTGAACCCCCCTCTTTAAGATCTGGACCATCTGGGAAGTAGGAGGCACTTTCCTCCTAAGGTTGGCATGGGTCCTCTTCGATATTCCTTGGTCCTCATTCTTGTTTTTATCCTTGTCCTCTTCCAGGTCAACAACCAGCGAGCCCTGTTGCGACTTTTCCAACTTTTCAGACATTGCATTAATGATAATGGCATTGTGCCTTACCATTCTATGGTTTTGTTCCACAACAATTTTCATATTGTTTTTTATTATAACAATTTCAGCTTCCAAAGTCTTATACTTGTCCTCAATGTCATCATCTCCCATCCTAGTATTCTTCTTTTTCTATTTTCCTTCTTCATTGTTCAGAGTTGACAACTTCAATTCTAATTCCTCCAACTTGCTATTTAGAACCTTGTTTCTGAGATTAAGATCATTTATTTCTTGATAGGCCCATTTCATAACCCTTAAAATATCACCAACACCACATCTAGCAAAGGCAAGGATATCTCTAGATTGATCCCAATCTAAAATGAGGTTGAAATCATTCGGGTTAGGGGAGCTAGGAAAATTGGTTCCAACATCTTTGACAGAGGCAAGAAGGGTAGAAACAAAATCTCTACTAGCTTCAGGGTTCTCATTATTGTCCTCCAGAGAGTCTACAGAGTAGGAAACCAATTTTTTGGTAGGGGAACCCTTGAGAGTGGGTTTCTTTAAAGGGGTCGGGCAGCCAGGGTAATTCTCAGGGTTAACTTTTGTGTGCTGGGGTTTACAAAGCTAGGTTTTCTTGCCAAAAAGGACAGGGGATGGATGGGCTTCAAAAATTATCTCTAGGTTAGGCATAGAATGAATCTTTGAGCCACCACTATCGGTATCATAGTCCTTAGATGTCGTGGAGACAATCGGTTTGGATAAAACTGATAGGCTTTGATAATGTTCATAGATCAACCTAATAAGCCTAGGATGAAGAATAGGGTATCTCCTGGGATTTTTCTTGTGGTCCTCAAGGCTATTACTCAATGAGTAGAACAAGTATAATGATGCAAAGAAATATGTACCTTATGGAAGAAGTGGTTAAGGAGAGAAAAATGATGACCATAAACTCTGGTGAATCTCCTATCCAAGGTAATATACTCCCTAATGACACGAAGCACCTTTCTCCAAAGCGCCTTGATGGAGTCGATTGCGAAATAGCTATTGAAAAATTTGAGCAGTTTTAGTTTCTCCTTTTCTTTCTTTGGGAAATTGATTACCGCCTCATCTAAAAACCTTATATCACGATAAAATTTAATTCCCTTAGTGGACATTCCAGTCACCTCTCCTATGATTTTCTCATCTAGTTTCACTTTTCTCCCAAAGAGGATAATTTCTCCATTATTCTAGTTCTTCTCAAAGTAGTCAGTTGCCTTAGGATCAGGCCCATGAATTTTTTCCAGGAATGGAACCAAACCCCCTCACTCAACCTGTTTCTAGACCTTACCATTCCTTGTGTGCATTTCGTAGCTATTTGGCTCGATTCTTTTCTTGTCCCCCCCATACTTGCATGCACCTCACTGTAATCTCTACTAGTGCCAAAAACATGTTGCAAATTTATGTAGCCATTCCAATGAACCCACAAATTGTGCCACTTTTTCTTACCAGCTAAACTATTTGACATGACCCCATCAAATCTCTTGATTTTGATGTACGTAACCCTTTTCCCTATCATCATTAAAGATATTTTATTCTTTCCCATGCATAACATCATAATATAATAAGGCCCTGACTTCAGCTCCCAAGTCCCTAAAATTTTTCCACGTGTTCAAACCTCCCCGCTTAACCCCCTCATTTGCAAAGTAATCCGCCACACAATTAGCTTCCCTGTAGACATGGGAGATTTTAACTTTTTCAAAATTATCTAAGATAGATTTAGCGTCTTCAATCCAATTCTTAATAGACCAAGAGGGGGGGTCCTACCTAGGATATAGTCAATGATGTTTTTGGAGTCCCCTTCAAGCCATAAATATTTTATATTCATATTTTGTGCTAAATTTAAAACTTGAAAATATCCTATAGCCTCTGCCACATGGTTGGTTTGAGAACCAAGGGAAATAAATACAACCACCAAAAAGTTACCATTTGAGTCCCTTAACACACCTCCACTTCCGGCCATCCCCAGATTTCCCTTCACAGTGGCATTAAAGTTGACTTTAGTCCAGCCATTTCATCGAAAGGTGCAACACATTCCCTCCCTATCTTTCTTAGCTGGCTTGGATTCCTTAGATACATCCAATTTGAGATTCCAATCCTTGGCTATCATTAAATCATAGGGAGTGTACACCAGAACCTCAAGATTAAAAGCTTTTTGGGGAATAACATTGAAGTTCTCCTTTATAAGCCTAATTTTTTTTTTCAAAAATATTAATCTACGACATTTCCTTATCCCTGAAAATTTTGTTATTACATTCTTTCCACACTCCCCAAAACACAAAAGGGAAAATAAAAGCCCATAATCTTTGAATGAAAGGATTTTGAGATGGGGTTTTCCATTGTGAGAAGAAATCTTCAATGGACGGGGGGAACACCCAAGAAATATTTCAGAGAGCTAGAAATTTTCCCCAGATTGTAGCAAGAAATGGGCACTGGAGAAACAAATGGTTTGTTGAATTCACCTCACTCTTGCAAAGGTAACATCTGTTGGGGATTTGTAATCCCCGTTTGCAAATATTATCCACCATGAGCACCTTATTTTGAAGTAGAATCCAGAAGAAAATGTTGACTTTAGGAGTCAAGTGTTTTATCCATGCTTTAGACCAAAAAGGAGGGGGGGCTTGAGAAAGGGACAACAGAGAAACAACTCATGAAACAATATAGTTACCGGAAGGGTTGTCCATCTAGACAAGATGATCATCTAACTGATTCTGCTCCAATCTGACAATAATCAAGGAAGATTGAAGCAGAGCCAAATCTTGGCTAACCATACACAAATCCACCCAATCTCCTTCACTCCAATAATCTTTTACATACTCTCCAAAAATTTCTTTACAAAACTCAACCCATCTGTTGAATCTTTCAATTTTGATTAAAGGTTATCCTTAAAAAGCCATCTATCCTCCCAAAACCTAGCTAGATTACCACTTCTAATGTGCCAACCAACCCTTGATTCCAAAATATTTCTACCAGCAATCATGTCATTCTAGCAAACTAAACCATGGGGTAGAATAGGAGAATCCAGCAAGGCTTTGAGGGACACAAAATCGGTCATATATTTACTTTTTAAGATATCTTTCTATTCTCCATTAGACGAAAAGGATCTCCATATTTGTTTAGCAAGAAGAGTCTTATTAATCATTATTATTTTTCTAAGACCTAATCCTCCCAAGGATTTCAGTCTATAAACCAAATCCCATCCTATTAGAGGCATCCTCTAGTTTTACTCCTCCACATAGACCAAAGGAATATTTTTTGGATCTTCTCAATGGCCTTTGAATATTTAGTAGGTATTTTGAAAAGGCTTAATGCATAAACCGAGAGGTTTTGAAGAGAAGCTTTGAGGAGCTGATTTTTTCCTGCTTGACTCAGAAGAGTTCCTTTCCATCCATCCAACTTCTTACTGAACCTATCAACCAGTGAACACCAAAAGGATTCTGGAGGTTTAATGATGCAGGAGCATCCAGTGGTGTAAGGGCAATCTTGCATCACCCAAAAATAGTTAAATTTCAAGTTTATCAGTTTTTAGATGTTTTTACATTTCTGGATACCCTTTTCGTCATAATGAAAATTTTCAATTTACAGTTTCTATTTTCTATTCCTGGGTTGAAAGATATTGCAGTTTTAGTTTCCCAGATTTGCACCTGAAAAATCTTCTGAGTTAGATTTGAGGCACTTAGAGTTCCCGGATCGGCCTCAAAACTTGCTAAAATTAGCGTAGCCAATTTCAAACGCGTTTTTGACTTCGAGACCTTTCCAACGGATCAAACGGTTCGTGAATCGGAGCTCTGGATCAAAAGTTATGGCCTCGGGAAGTTGGCGCACTTTCTAGAAGATACAATTGCAAATGTTCTTTTGAAATTTGAACTTCAAGTTGTAATTTTTGGTGCCAAACCGCCTAAACTCACATTTGAATGTTGTTCTGGCTCCAAAACTAAAGGGGAGCTCTATTTATGGGTGGGTTTCTAATTTTTGGGTAACTTTTTGGGGGACAAGCTCGCATATTGCGAAAGGGTTATTCTGTAGCTTTCTGTAACTTGCATGTATTGTAGAACTTGGGGATTTGAGATCCTCTGCATGTAAAAAGCTCTATTTTCTAAATAATAAAATTATTCTCTTTTTTTTGGGTTATTTTCTAAGTCTCAGGTTGCGCCCTCATCATTTAAGGCATAGAGGTAATCCAAGATAAGTAGAGGGTAAGGATTCCACTCTACAACTAAGGATTCTAGCAATATTTATCTATCTATGCTTAGGGGTATTAAAGAAATAAAGGGAGCTCTTCTATCTATTGACCATCTACCCAGTTTCCTTCTCATACACATCCAATATTTTTTTCAAAGTCTTAGCCTCAATCATTGTTGATCTTTCCATCAGCATAGTTTCATCAACAAACTGTTGGTGAGAACAAATCAAATTAGTAGAAGAAGGTCTAAGACCAGCAAAAGACCTCTATTTAATCAATCTTTTAAGATTTCTTCCCAAGCTCTCAGCCATGATTGTGAACAAAATAGGAGAGATAGGATCACCCTATCTTAGGCCTCTTGAATTCTGAAAGAAGCTTGAGGGAGAGCCATTCACAATGATGGAAGTGGAGACAGTAGTAACTAGCTGATTCACCAGCTGAATAACTCTACTGCTAAAACCAAACACCCTTAGAATTTTAAATAAAAACTCCCAATCAACATGGTCATAAGCTTTGGAAATATCCAGCTTAAGAAGAAACCCTTCAGTTTTAGATTCCACTAGTGAATGGCTATTCTCATGAATAGTGACTATAGAGTTGATGATTTTCCTTCCTTGAACAAAACCATTTTGTTGAGGGGATATTAGCGAAGGAAGTATAGTAAGGAGCCATGACGTAAAAAAATAGATATAATTTAATAAAAAGAGTTGCAGAGACTAATAGTTCTAAATGCCTCAAACTCCATAGCCCCAGGTTTCTTGGGAACAAGGACCACAAAAGTAGCATTCAATTCCTTAAGAAGACTTCTAGATCCAATGAATTCTTTAATAGCATTCACAACATCCTTTTCAAAAATCTCCCAAAACCATTGAAAAAAGAACATAGGAAACCCATCAGGGCCAAGGCCCTTGTTTCCTTCAAAAGAAAAAACAACTTTCATAATTTCCTCCCTAGAGGGGATGGCAGCTAGCTTATCATTATCTTCCATCCCAAAAACCTTAGGGATGGCCTCTAATAGAAAATATTGGTCACTATGGTTGACTTCCCCATTCGCCGAGAGAAGGTTGTTAAAGAAGAGGACAACTTTCTTTTTGATGTCTTTCTCTTCCTCAAATCTCTTGCCATTAACTTCTATGTGAGAAATTTTGTTGGAAGCCCTATGTTTTGAAGCAGACAAATGAGAGTACCTATTGTTTTTATCTCCAGCTGAAAGCCACAACACTCTAGATATCTACCTCGAGAACTCCTCCTCTTTAGCTATAATATCATGCATTTTCACTAGCAACTCATTTTCTTTTACTCTATTATTTTTTATGTATCCTTCCCTTTAAATTTTATCTTGGATCTCCGCAAGCTCCATTTGAAGTTCAAATTTAATGCCAAAGATATTTCCAAAGGACTCTATTTTCCAACTTCTTAATTTGTGTTTGAATTTCCTCAATTTCTTAGAATTCTGAACATAGTAGTGCCCGAAACATCAATATTCCACCATTTCCTGATTTCCTCAAAAATATTGGGGTGGGAAAGCCACATTCTTTCAAATCTAAAGGGAAAATTTCTCTTCACCTTTATAGGGTCTGCCACAAAACTTATAGGAAAGTGATCAGAGCCTACTCTAGAAATAGTTTTAAGAGAACATAAATAGTTTATAAGCCATTGATAAAAAATTAAAGCTCTATCTAACCTTGCTTGAATTAGGTCCTTACTATTTCTTTGATTTGATCAGGTATATACAACTCCTTGCAAATCAAGATCAATCAATGCCTTGTTATTGATGAAGTCCAAAAGGTTAGATTTACTTTCCAAGTTAACTTGAGAACCTCCAAATTTCTCTTCATTTAGAAGGGGTGTGTTAAAGTCTCCCATTACAATCTAGTGGTCTTTATCAAAGATCCTGCGAAATGTTGAAAGCTCATTCCAAAAATATTTTTTGGCCCCTTTCCCATTAGGAGCATAGATATTTGACTAAATCCAGCTAAAATTGTCTCTGATATGTGTGAATCTAGCAGCCACATGATTAAAACTCTCTAGCAAAGGTTCTCCTTTAATAAAGTTTTGGTTCCAAAAAGTAGCAATTCCTCTTGAAGCATCATCTGAACTATTTCCTTGGATTCCATAGTTCTAAAACATTTTAATCTTCTCCACCTTATCTTTAGACATTTTAGTTTCTTGGAGGAGAAGAATATCAGGTTTATGATCCCTAACAAAATTGTGCAAAACATCCCTCTTATGAAGGCTATTAAGCCCTCTAATATTCCAAGACATAATCTTCATATCTTACCAGGGGATTGGAGAATCTTCGAAATGGTCTTTTGAACACCATCCACTATGTCCTGAAAGCTATCATGCTCTCTCTACCATTTACATGATCTTCTTCCTTGGTTATACTTAGTAGCACCATAGTCCGCCTTAGCTCTAGTTCTGGTAACAACTCCACTCAGAGTATTTTGTTTTTTACTTCTCTCCTTCTTTTTCTTCGATTGAGAAAGGACTTCTTCCCAATCAGTATCTTCTTGGCTCTCCAACTCTCTCCCAGATTCCCATTCCTTGTCATACATTCTTCTTTGCTCCTAGGGGAGAGTATCCATTTGGACATTCCTGAGCTAGTTTGAATTGTCACTTGAAAGTTCGTTATTCTGGCTCAGATTCTCAATGGTGTCCTTGACAAAATCTGGAGTTGCTTTTTCCCATAGTTTAAGAGGATCCTCACTTGAGGGAAAACTTTCTACAGAGGAAGGAGTAAGGATAGGAATGCCAATATCTAGAGACAAACCCTAGATAGGAATATCCTCCAGTCTTAGACCCCCATTTTCCTTGCCTTTTGACATCATCTCAGGATTGGAGGAGACAAAGTCCTTATTCCTATTACCATCCCCAACATTCTCCAATATTTCTTCTCCTTCTTCCTTTGAACCAGAGATGCTTTCTACCCCTTTTTGTTGATTCTTCTGAACATCAGATTCCTTGGGCCCTGTTTCGCCATTGATTCCAGTGGCGTTCCTCTGAACTTCAAATTTCCTGTCAGATTCCTCATTAAGGGCATTGATAATGCTAGCTTTCCTTTCCCCTTCAAGCTTCATTCTCTAAATAGTCTTAGGGTTAAACTGTAATTTTTCTTTGTCTTTGCTGGTATTTAATGGGCATTTCTTAGCCCAATACCCTGATTTTCTACGTTTGAAGCAAGCTAAGGGAATGGACTCAAACTCTATAGCTTGCGTCCAAGTACCCAACTTAGACTATATTTTGATTGAGGAAGGGAGGTCAGCATTTTGTGAAACTCCCACACATATTCATGCAAACGCTAGCCACTTTCTAGCCACTGCGATGGAGTCAATAAACATAAGCTCTCCAAAAGAATTAGCAATGCCATTGAAGACATCCTCATTCCAATATTCCAGAGGGAGACTCGGGAGTCTAGCCCAACCTAGAACATTCTAAAAAATGGAATCAGAGAGATCTAGATGAGAGGTCCATTTCTTAAGGGCCAGGGAAGATTTTCCTATGACCCAAGGACCACCACTCCTCACAGCCAATATGTCCTCCTTGCAGGTGAACTCAAAAGCAAAGAAACCTCTAGGAAGAGCAACCACCGTAACCTTACCATTGATTCTCCACTTATTTTTTACAAACTCCCTAACCACCTCAACATTAGGTCTAGGGCCCATAAACTTAACAACCTAAACTTTTTCCATCAAAGCAATGTTATGATCAATAATTGGACCAGGCACAACGATGGCAAACTTACCTGTCACTGGGTGAGAAATATTTTGTAATGGAGGGAAGATTGATTTTCCATCTGGTTTAACTCCAAATAGCGAAGACCAAGGTTTGCGCTTTGCTCCTTCCCTTTCAGTGGCCCCCACCACTTCATTGGTTTTTTCTCCTTTTTTTCCTTTAGGAGAACCCTTTGAGTTTTTCTTCCCTTCTGGGTTCACCTGAATGTTGATTCTGGTGTCCTTCTCATCTGATTCATCTTTATCTTTCTCCTTGCTCGGAACATGTGCCGATTTCTCCTGGGATTCCTCAGATCCTGCTTCATGGCCTACTCCATTGTTCAAAGATTTGAAATCCTGCTTTTCCTGCCCATGCTCCATAGTCCCGCCCATGCTCCACCGTTTGCAACAAATTAATCATTAGCTAGTCTTTGTTTCCTTTTCTCCTTTCTGGTAAAAATCATACTTATTATCTTATATGGCTATAGTTAGCTTTTAGCTAGCTTTATTATAATTCTTGAATAAGGAAATAAATCTCTAAGGTTTATTTATTACTTTTCATTCTTTCTTGAACAATTAATAAAATTTTACTCACTTCATCTATTTGTATAGTTGTGAGATCTTTAAAAAATTCAACTATAGAGATAACACCATCAAATTTGGGAATCAAGCTCCTTAGTATTCCCTTGATCATATTCTTGTCATTCGTGCATCTTGCACTAATTTTTTTTTTATATCAAGGTGCCCATATTGTCTACTCGTGCATGAATCTATATCAAGGTTCCCTAATAGAAAAAGTGTAGACAATGAGGATTTTTGTTAGGGTTGTGAGGCACGAGTGCCAAATCATATATATGGCTATAACCCTTTGTTGCCACTATTCCTTCTAAACTATTATAGGGTTGTAACTTGAAAGTTTGACAATGTAGAGAAGTATAAGATAATTCTCCTTTCTTACTATAAGAATAGAGCTTTTATATAGTCTATCACAAATCTCATAGCTTCTAATAGTAATTAGAGGAATTGAAGATCTCTCACTTAAATTATTGGATATTATATTAGATAGAAAAATAAATTAATAATGATGATCTATTAATCAAAAAATAAATAAATATGTAGAAGTTTTAAATTGTCTTGATAAAAGAAAAGATAAGTGGTCTATTATTAAGACTTTCAAATTATAGATGAACATTATAATACACAACCATATTCACCAATATCACAACTACATTATTTATTACAAACGAAAATGACAATAATACAATAAACCCTGTCCATTGCTGTCAATTCACATAGTTCCACTCGGTTGTCGTTTCATGGCTGACAAATAAATTATAGTTATTCCATGAGGAGGCCCCATCCTTGACTACATCCCTAGTAATTATCTTCAATTTTCTCGCTTCCTCTCTTATTTCAAGGCCTTGTTCCGATTCTAGCAAAATCTCTACACCTTTCACAAACTCCCCCTTCTCTGTAATTCCTTTGCCATTCACATTCAATGGCAAATCCAATTCCACACATCCATAATATACATGCGATTAAGAAACTGGTCTACAAGAAAAGGCCAACAAAGCATAGCAGAGCTTAGCTCTATACCCTTCTCCAGAGCAACACAGATCTAATACTCTTAGCGAACAAACCAAAATATAATGGGTGAAACGTCATTTTCAGAAGGGACCCTTGCCTGAAAGCTATTGTGAGGCTCTATATCGTTTAGCGTTTGTATGTATCTGCGTAATCTAGTGGTTGCTCGACTATTAAATTAATAATTTTTAAGTCAAATTATGCCAGCGACCGGTCTAAATTTGATGGTCGACTCTTTCGGTTATGAATTATTTTGTGATGATTCTCTGTGGCCCTATCCCCTGAGATCCTAGCCCTTTTCATAAGCCAATAGTTGATCCTCCCATTGGATAGCACAACCAAGAGATCTATAGTTCCTTATCAAAAAAGAGCCTGGACCTGTTTATCTAACTCGGGCAACAATATTCCAAGATTGTTGGGATGTTTTGAAGTTAGACATTTGTCCCTTAAATGTCACATGGGTTTCATTGAATTGGCAATTATCTTCATCCCCCTAAATAGCTAGAGTGAAGTATCCACCAAAAACTTATTGACTAGAGGAAATCATCTTTGTCAAATAAGATGTGGTTTATCATTTGCTTAGTTGTGTCCCATCATTCCAACCTCTTGTTGTGTGGTGTTAAGTGTTCAAGAATGGATACTTGCACATTAGTATGGAATCCATCCAACTCACATTGTCTATGGCTTCATAGCTTCAAACTAATTGAAATGTTCAAAAGTATCAATTAGTGTGAAATTTTTGAAATATTTTTGAATTTAATAATCTTATATTTTATGATATTTTATCTTATGATTTTAATCTTCTAAATTAAATTTTTAATATTTAATTTTTATAATTGTATTATCTTATTTTTCAAATTTCATTAAGATTTTATTAATTTTTCTTATAAATACTTTATAACATTATCTTTCTTGAGATTTTTTGATTCATTATTTCATATTGCTTTCAAAAGCCATACACACTCTTATTTTCATCTCTAAAATTCCCTTTTCAAATCTAGTTACTAGTTTTTACTAATTTTATAAAGTATGAGTGATTTATTAAATTTTAATTTAATAAATCATATATTCTTACACTTTGTAGGATTTTTCCTTCAAAATTAAAGTTTTTAAACTTAGTTTTTTTATTGCAATATTTTTCTCATTAGGATTTGATTTCTTTTTCTTATTTGTGTTTTATAGATTTATCTTTCTTGAATATTTGATTCACTATGTAGCCTTGATTTCACCTACCCTACCCACCCTTGTTTTCACCTCTATAGTTTTACATCTAATTGCTATACATATTTTATTTTACAAAATATGAATGCTCTATCCTTTTATTTCTACTACTATTCACATTGCTTTGTTTATGCCACAAGCTTCTTAGGACCTTAATATTCCTTTGTGAAGGAGTGTTTGCTGAAAAGAAATTTGGATTGAATCTTGATAGTCTACTTTTTGTCAATTTCATATGTAGATATAGGTTCAAGTTTACATGCTAATTTAGATTGAAAGACATTTATATTAGGTTTTCAAGAATGAAGATGAAGTTTGCAACTACAAATTTAAACTAGATAAGTCTAATTATTATGCAAATTTTTAAACATATGTCTAAATAGCAAGTCTATTCCTAACATCTTTAACATGAGTTTCTTATCTTTAAAATTCAGTTTTAACTTAGTTATCTAATTTAATTATTTATTACTTTACTTATTTTATTAATTTAATTTTTATTTTAAACTCTATATATTTATATCATTACAATTTTGAAATATCAATTTATTACTATTAATTAAAATAACTTAAAAAAATTTAATTATTGAAGATAATTGAAAAAATTAAAACACACTTTTAAAAATTGGAATTCAAAAATCTCAATACCTTATTTTTACATTATATTACTAGAAAATAATATTATCAAACATTCTATATCCTATAGCAACATCAACTTTGTTGAAAATATATAGCATTAACACCCTTCATTATCGACATGAAGAGTTAGCAAAATAAAAACATGTTAAATAATTAAAGTTCCATTTTTAACAAAATCGCCTTTAACACAACATTGTTTTGATTTTATAACAGATTGCTGAACAAGTAAGAATGGCTGACATAACATACGTGAGAAGGACACAAGAGACGACCTGATGAGGATAAAAAGATTCCTTTCTGCTAGAACAAAACAATTGCTCCAAAACGCAAGTCATTCATTCGCTTGTCGCTTCATGGCTGTGACAAATAAATTATAGTTATTGGATGAGGAGCCACCGTCTCTGACTGCATCCCTAGCAATTATCTTCAATTTTCTCGCTTCCTCTCTGATCTCCAGGCCTTGATTCGACTCCAGCAGAATCTCTACAGCTTTTACAAACTCCCCCTTCTCTACAACTCCTTGGCTATTCGCATTCAATGGCAGACCCAATTTCCACACATCCACAACATACGTGCGGTTAAGAAACTGGTCTGCAAAATAAGGCCAACAAAGCATTGGCACCCCCATGGTGATGCTTTCCTGCACAGAGTTCCATCCACAGTGAGTCACAAAAGAGGCTATGGAAGGATGAGATAACACCTCTAACTGTGGCGCCCACGAAACTATGCAGCCCCTGTCTCTCACGCGTTCCAAGAAAGCAGCCGGTAAAATAGCTTTGCTTCCTTTCATTAGATCGGAGCGCACAACCCACAGAAATGGTCTCCGGGTGGCCTCCACTCCCAGAGCAAGCTCTTCCACTTGCTTTTCACTCAGAACTGTAGTATTTCCCAAAGATATGTAGATCACAGAGTGGGCACACTGTTTATCTAACCATTGCAAGCATTCTGTGTCATTTTTCCACAAGCTTGGGAGGACCTTCGTGCTCGTCCTGCTATGGAGAAACTCAGGAGGAATTAGAGGGCCTATTGGATACACGCCCATTTCTTTGGACAACGTTTCAACTACTGGAGCTTCTATCTCTAAGAAAGTATTGAAGAGGACCCATTTGATGTGCTTGATTTCCTCCGCCATGCGAATCCCTTTCCGAAACATGTATTCGCCTCCCCACAACCACGGAAGATCTCCAGAACGCAGCGGCGGCATGGAGGGAAGATATTTTACTGTTTTATCTTCCTTTGGAGTTCCTTCAACACAGAACCCACAAAGATGAAAAAAGTTTTTAAATGGCGTTTGCATCATGAAATAGAAACTAAAATCGATTGAATTGAAAGAGTATGATTATATGTTACCATCGGAATGAAGGAGGCCAAGCGAGACCAGATCGGCACTAAAGTAGCGCATGGCGAAGAGTGAAACGAGAGCAGTGTGAAAAACGGCGAGGGGAACATTGTGGAGCGTGGCTACCGGCTGTAAGCCAAAGCACATCCAGGCGTCTGCAATTATACAGGTAATCTTGTTTTCTTCTTCCCTGGCGTTTATTTCCTGAATGACTTTATCAATTACAGAAGGCCCCATGCCCTTTCCCAACGCCTCCATACCATTTGCTATGCCTTCCTGAGTATCCATAGGCGGAAATTCAAAGGGAACGGATATCATTCGGATGTTATTATCAAAGAAAGAATTCGGAGTGTTGGCTTTCAGTATTCGGTTATGGCTGCTGTCCGAGTTGAGGAAAGTGACGAGGAATCCATCGGAGACGAGCTTCCAGGCGAGCTGCATCATGGGGTTAACGTGACCCTGTGCAGGAGGAGGAATGAGAAGAGCGTGAGAAAGCATAGCTGAACTTAGCTCTATAACCCTCTCCAGAGCAACATAGATGTAATCTTCTTCTTAGCAAAGAAGCCAAAATATAATGGGTGAAACAAGGGACCCTCGCCTTAAAGCTTTTGTCTCTGAGTCGATATCGTATAGCGATGGTGCGTATCTAGCCTTACGACTTTCCCGTTACGCCGAAAAGATCTCATCTCATCCGCTGTAAAAAAATGTTTAATTATTTCGCACCAGCGACCCCACCGAAAAGGAGGTGGAAGATTATGTATGTTAATATGTTAGAGAGTGCGTGTTTGTATATGGGTGTGTATAGATGTCATGCATTGAAAATTTTAGTTGTATGTGATTGGATTAAACAATTAATAATAAGTGCTAAATAATGAAATGAAATAACTTTGACAAAATATAGATTTTTTCTTTAAAGAAATTAAGTATTATTTGATTTTGAAATATTTGCATACAGATTTAAAATATAAAGCAATACAAATGGAAAAAGAAAGTTTTCATCAAATTGACAAAAAATATTGCAAATGGAAATAGAATATTCCATCTAATTGGAAAATCAATATTTATCTAGCTTTTACATGATAAATGAGATTTTGGAGGCTTTTACCATTAGATGACGCTGGTTTACCATTAAACGATAGTTAAACTTGTTTTTTGATGACTCAAGAGTGGTTTGTAGTATGAGACTTGTTTCAAGCTCAAATCTCACATTATATGTAGCCGAATAACTAATTTTTTTCACTTTGTATCTTGACATTATTAAAGGGAATAGTAACTACTCTTGGAGTTTCTAAACAAAAGATAAATTCAAGATGTTTTGAAGTTTCTAAATTTTTCATGCATATATATGGTATATATTTAGAATCCAGTAGTGATTTAATATTAGAGTATAAAAGTATATATCTCTATATATAGAAGTGGGGGAGGTGAAGTTTTATATTATATGATTTTAATCTAGTTTAGCTATTTTTGATATATATATTGATTTGAGATTCAATCGAGTATTTTTATGTCTTGTTTTACTATTTAAAATATGTATTGTAGTTTAATTTTTAGTAGCTTGTGATTATGTTTTTTGGGTAGGAATGTAGGTATAATAATATTTCTTATCTTTTAAATATTAAATTATTAAGGTTAACAATTTAAGATATGATCATTATTTGTCAATATAGGTGTAAACACTAAATATGCATAGACCTCAAACAATGACCACCATTAATATTGTTAGTCAATTCAAAACAAACAAATCCAACATTCCTATGAAATACCTAAACATGGTGCATATGCAAACAAGAAAATAACATAATCAAAGTAGATAAATGTAAGCATATACAAGCATGTTCATACCTTATCCCATAGTGGGAGTAGTGCTCCTTTGATGTGGAAAGGATGCCCTTTCCCACCCCCTTGATAAGCTTCCAATGATGAAGATGCAAAGATGCAAGTGGTGGATATGAAAGTGCCTATAGTGAAAATGCATAAGATTGTGGATGGATTGTGGATAGAAGTGGCTTCTATTTATAGGTTAAAGGGTTGAAGAATGGAGAGATGGGAGGAATGTGGGACTAAAGGAGAGCCAATGAGATTGTGACACTTGTTAGAAATCTAATGGGTGAAGTTGGAGCACATTTTGGAGAATGTGCATAGTTAATGAATGTGGTTGAGATGTAAGAGGGGTGTAAGAGAGATTAATGCATTTGTAAGAGACATTAAATGATTGTGGTTGAAATGTTTTGGAGGGAAATTGTTTGGGTAAGAAAGTCAAATAAAGAGAGTTAATGAAGGAATATTCCTTAGAATATGCTTTTGAGAGGATAAATGAGGAATTAGATAATTAAAAGAATTGATTTTTATGTGCAAGTGGGTTAGTTAAGCAGGGGTTGGGTTTGACTAAGGTTGAGTCAAAACCTAGAGAATGGGTAATTATGATTAAGAGTTAATTAATCCAAAATTAATTAACTTGGAGGAATTAGGGGATTTGACATTTGATTTATTAAATTAGATGAGAGGACTTTAGGGATTTGATTAAATAAATTGATTTATTTAAATCAACATGATGAATATTAGTGAATTAATCCATTAAATTGTTGTATTTGATTAATAGAAGAATTTGATGATAATTGATCAAATTTAGATGCATAATGTCAATTAGGATTATTTGTGTGTCTACATTTTGCCCCTATTTGAAGCAATGTACCAGTTGCATTGGTTCACAGATTGATGTTGCCAAGATCGAATTTCAAAAATTTAATGATTTTTTCAGATGCCCTGCTATTGCCTCAACATAAAGAATTATGCTGGTACACTGCCCCCTCGAGAGATTGGGCGAAAATTTTGATTTGAGGGTCGATCTCGCAACAAAGAGGTTCAAAATGGATGTATGGATGGTTATGTTATGAGATGCTTGGACTAACAAATCTATATTATGATGATGATGCAAATGAGATGTTTTTTTTAAGATGCTTAGAATAAAAAATCCATATTATCCTAAACAACTTAAATGATGATGCAATGCATGTGAGATAGATGATGTTTCCTATTATGATGATATGCCATGATTATGTAGGATGCGTATGCTAATTTTTTATGAATGTAGGATGGATGCGTTGCTATTTTGGTGAATGACATGATATCATGTTAGTGTGAAAGAGGATAGAAGAGTGAGAGGGATCAACCCTTGATTCTGAGAAGATGCAAAAGTCCAACAAGTCTATGAGTCGTCAAGACTTTATTAGATACGATGATGATGTTTTGCTTATCTAGGGATTGGAGATGTAAAGAGCCTAACTTTCCTTGTGTTGGATAACACACATAGATATGATGCATCGAGGTATAGACATCAGGATGGCATTGTATCTAGTGAGATGGACTTTGACTTGACAAACAGATAAGATTATTCTTGTTCACACCCGACATACAAAAACCTCACTAGGATGTATTTAAGAAGTTTCAAACATCTCAGACCAAAACATGGAAAGGCATAACCTATCAATGAAATAGTCAACAAGCTGTCCAAAACTACCTCCATACACACCTACCAAAGCAAGTATTGCCGAGTTATATTACAATAACGTCCAACAAGCACAACAAACAAAAGATAATGATCAATGCCCCATTCCTTTCTCTCTAAATTGTTTTGATTAGACATCATCGAGAGGTCATTGGAATGAACACAATAAGATTAATCAAAAGAAAAGATCAAGCAAACAAACAAGCCAATGTTTTTCATACCTATAGCCAAAGGGATGTGTTTTGTTTAGGATAAGTATCCAAAGTGTTTTTCCAATAGATAATGCCCATTGTAGGAAGGATGCATCCTAGGACATTTTAGTGGATGGTGGAAAGTTGATAGGTTTTTCAAAAGGTTGTTGATATAAGGTTGTGTTACCAAAGGGTGAGTGTGACGATTTGTTTATTATGGATGATATTATTGCGGGTGAAAGCGAAATGGGACAGATGGATTTTTTTAAATATTTGGATGTTTTTGAAATGTTATGAGGTTGTTTTTGGATTTTTAAATTATTTAAATGTTTTTGTGTTTTTGTATCTTGGGGGCTAATCAAGGATTAGCCTTGCCTACGTTTAAGCTCAAAGACGACATAGTTCGGATAACACATTTTTGAAATTTTTACATTTTGCCATGTTTTTGGATTTTGATACTTTTTTGGATGTTTTTGGATTTTCACATGGTTTTGACAATTTGGATATGGATATGGATATGGAAATGTGTGATGATATCAGTGATCTATTTTGGGATTTTGTTGAAAACCAAGCTAAGGTTGATTGATCTGATTGATGGATTGAGGATGATAACATTGTTGAGGATACACAACAATGCAAGGATAGTGTTAAGAAACACGAGGACCGGGAAGGATATACCGAAATGATGATGGATTGATTGGATTTGATTGATCAAGATTTTGAAGCTTGATTTGGAACAAAATTTGTTTGGATGATTTGATGTGATGCTGAAGTACAAATTAGATACAACTGATATTAACTATTTGGATCGATGTTCAATGAAAGATAAAGTTGAATAAAGAACATACTCTCATCAAAAAATGCCATGGGCTAGTGATGTAGAATTTTTCTCACAAAGCTTTCACCAATTTGATTTTACGTTTGCTAATGTTTGGAACACCACATAAGTTGGAAGATATAGATCAAGATTTATTCCTGAAGCAAGATGTAAATGCCCCCAATTTCTAACAATGTATGGAATGCCATGGATGGATTCTCGGATAGGTGTATGGATGGATGGATATGGATTATCTTGTGATAAGATAAGGTGTTCAAATAAAGAATGCTCTTTTGGATAATGCTTCATGGCTCAGATAATGTTGGATAGGATAGGATCAATCGAAATAACCCGTGTCAAGATGTTTACCATAAGAAAATGTAAAGTGTACACCAAAGTTTTATAAGATCAAGATAATTTGGAAGATGGATGTAGATGGATGAAAATGGATTAGATAAATGGTTCATGGATGAATGGATTTATTATGGATGAGATGGATGGAATGTTGGATTTATCATGGATGGGATGAGATGCTTCCACCTGAACTAGCACTCGCAGATGCTCGATTCTACACATGATGCCTGTTTGCCAGGTTTTCATCATGGTACCTGTCCAAAGTGCCACCATAGTGTTTTCACTGGAGGACGATTTTTATCTTTACTATTTTCATGATTTTTTTTTTTTTTAATTTTCTGAAAGATTTTAAGCTCATGTTGAACCACCTGGTGCTGTCGATGTAAATGCTTTTGTCATAATGTGCCATCGATATCCTGCTTGAATAAGTTGTTTTGCTAAAATACGTGCACTTGAATGCAACTTTCGAGATTTCTGATCTACTTTGTTGATACTAGAGTTAACTCTATCTTTATGCGCGCATCGCAATAGAGTGCCTTCTAAATCCTTATGATGAAGGGTGGTTTCCAATACATGGTTAATTTGAGAATTGGATATCATGTGTAGAGGTGTGGATGGAGTGTGTTTAGAAATAAAAGATGGATTGGTTGATAGTTTAGAACCTTTGACTCTCCAAACTTGGGAAGATGAGCAATGATGGGTGGATACGGAAGTGCACATGGAATTAGGACCAACTGCTTGATATACTTTGTATGTCACTTGGGAAGCTTGCTTTTTCCTTTGTGGACATTTTTGATGGATACTTTTCCCTTTTTTATTTTGCCCCATAGTTTCTTTGATTGATGGAGTTTGATAAGGATAATCTTTCTTTGTATTCTTTGCTATCCACTTGTATTTGATTTGTCCTTCATGATTTGCTACCTATTTTTGTTTGATAATGTTCTTTGTGTTTTGATTCAAATCCTTCTTTTGATGTTGGTCCCAATTCGTGGATGGGGTGATGGGTGGATGAAGATTTGTGACATGGATGGTTATAGTATTGGCATTGGTTTCATCATAAGGATTCTTCATGCTCCCTACATTGATGTTTTCTTGAGATAAAGTTTCCCATAGTACTGTGGAAGTAGTACTTTCATGCTTTGATTCTGCTTGTTTAGCAAGCATTCTCTGATAACTGATCACTGCAGATGATGTTCTTTCAATTTGTTGCTCTGCTAACTCCGGAATATCCTGTTCTATCTGACTTGTTTCCTTGAGTGGATAATGTTGGATATCTTCATACATGATGTCCTCAATTTGAATTTGGGATATATCTGATCTTGATGTTGACAACTTACCCTGATTGTAGGAATCAATAACCTCTTGTTCTTGTGTAATGATGTCAAGAGTAAAAGGATCTTGTTCTGAATGAAGATCATCTACATGTCCATCCAAAGAAAGCATCTCATGGGTAGATGGAGGAGTATGTGTTATATGGATATGATTATTATTTGTGACATCTTGTATAGATTGGAGAGTGTCCATTAGATCATTGTAGTATCCAGAATTGCTTTCGACATGCTTTGGATCAAGTTTTTGACATGGGTTAATTTTAAAGGATGGATTGCTTACGAATGGTTCTTGGATATCTTCATTAGGCATGGGAAGTGGCTCAATATCCTCTTGATCTTCAAGTGGTCTTGGATCAAGTGTTAAGTTGTGGATCTTTTCAATATCTATAACCATGAGGTCAAAGGATGTCAATATGTCTTGGAAAGGACCTTTACTAGACTTTGGTGAAAGATGTTGATCATGCTTTGGAATATATTCTTGAGATATGTCCTCCAAATCATTAGGTGATGTAGAGACATTTTCAACATGATCATTGGTCGATGGATCATGGATTATTTCAATAGGATCAAATAATTCTAACACTCCTTGAAATAGATCATTGTTGGATATTATTGGTGAATTTTGATCATGATTGAAAAGTGACTCTTGATGCATGTTGATTTGATCATTGGATGGGGTAGAAACATCTTCAAGGTGCTCATTGATGGATAGATCTTTATCATTGTTTTCAACAATTGTGGTGGAGGGATTGTCACTATTATCACTAGTGGTTGAATCTTGATCATTGTCGTCAACAGTTATTATTTCTTGATTAAGAAGTTCTTGGATGAGATTTTTGAGTGGAATACAATTTGATGTTTTATGATGATCATTTCTATGATACTCACAATAATATCTACCCTTATTCCAAGGGAAGTTTATGATAGATTTGAAAACACTTACTTTTGGAAGAGTGATGAGTTTTACGTTAACTAACTTTTTTTAATGCTGATTCAATTGGCTCTCCCAAAGGAGTGTATTCACGTTTGTTATCTTGTGAGATTAGTACTTTAAATTGACCTTGTGGTGATTGATTTTGGAGATGTGGTGATTGATCTTTAAGATGTGGTGATTGGGTTTGTTGTTGATGTTGTTGATCTTGATATCCAATATCTTGACATTAGAGATATTGTTGTTGATGTGGCTGTGGACACAACTCAATGCTTTGATGACATGGCTTAATCAATGAGGGCGTGTGTAGATTTCGGGGTGGAGATGTCTCTTGGTGATATGAATCAACAAATTTTTTAAGTATAGCAATTTGATTTCGCAAATTTTGTTCTTGATTTTGATCTTGACACCCTTGATATAGTTGATTTAGTTGTTGGTCAAGTATTTTTGGAATATACACTTGTGATATTTGTATGGGATCATGCACAAATTTATTTTGGACAATGTTCTAATTTGGGATGATGTTTAGATTTTGCATTATAGGTTGACATGGAACATTGTTGTGGTTGGGAAACATTGTTGGAATTGTTTGCCTCAATCCCACTAGCCTAAACCTCTGAGAGAGCAATGCTGGTGTGACCACTGAGAAGTCTGGCCAAATTGTATAAGTGTTCATGCTTTTACCTCTATACCGCCGGGTGATGATGAGAGAGGTGCAGTAGTGCAGTGTATACCGCCATACCACAGGAACCTTTGAGCAGTCAAGCGGTAGCGCGGTTTACCGCCATACTGCAGGAGCATGTTGGTTGTCTGGCGATAGCAAGGTGTATACTGCCATACCGTGGAAGTCGTCTAAAAAATGTGCGGTAGCACGATTATCGCCATACCACGGGTGCCTCTCATCTATCGAGTGGTAGTGTAGCGATACCACTATACTACAGGTGTCTTTAACCTGTCTAGCGGTAGTGCGGTTACCGCCACCCCGCAGCTATGTTGGAGACCGCCTGCGGTGGTGCGGTGTAGTCACTACCACACCGCGATAGGACTTGGAAGAGCTTGTAGTGGTGTGGTATAGTCACCACCACACCACGAGGGTGTTCTGTCTTGGCTACAATAGAGCGGTGAGTGTTTGGATTTATCTGGCTAGACGAAGGGCGCTGACTTGGCTGACCGTTGATGTGGTTGATGGTCATTAAAGGATCACGAATGAGTTGGAGGAGTCTGTTCAATGTCCAAGACCAGTTGACGGTTGGTCCAACAGAAGGAAAACAAACTGATCTGCAGAGGAAGTTGAACTGTTTCCTGTCGGTAGAGAACGAATGGTATAAACATTGAACATTTTGCAATAAGAGAGAGAGAGAGATGAAGATCTAAGTAAGGTTATGCTACCAAAATCTCTCCTGATAGAATGTATTGATTGGTCTTTCATTGTTAATTTGCACTATATATTGTGTGAGAGTATTGTAATAGTGCGAAGGTTGTAATGGACTGAGAGGTTGATCAGGGAAATGTAAAAGGGGAGAGAAGTAGAACAAAGTTGCTGTCAGTTTTGTCTCCATAATGAAACATGATGTAATCTCTGTAAAGGCTTAGTGCCTGAATTGTATTTGTAACTTTTATTTGCATGAATAATATAATGGTGATTTGGGCTTTTGGAGTGTGGGGTTTTTTACCCAAAAGGGTTTTCCCCACGTAAATCTGTGTGTTCTATCTCATCTTTCATGTTTCATGTTTCTTGGTTAGAATTTGTTAATGTTTTTGTTGAAACTAGATTTGCATGAGTTTCTCTCAGAACGGTTAATGTGGGAAATGCACTATGTCTAATTCCACTTTGTGACATAGTTGTGCATGTCTTTGAGGCAATTTAATGAAATTAAAAGTTATTGAAGGCACTACAGTTCTTAGATGTTTCATTCTAAGATGACCCGTAATTTCCCAACAAACATATTGCTTTGATTTGGGTAACTTTGATTTTGCATGAGGTTACCTTGACTTGCATAAATAGATTGAGTTATCAATATATTGCTTGGATTTGAACAACATTAGTTTGATTTGCAAACGTATCTATCCCATAGTTCACCAAATGTGTATTTGATACATTCATGTTTGATAAGTTTTCACTTGGTATATTCACAATTGTCATGTATGGATTGGATGGGATAATGTTGTTTTGTTGAAGACTCATGTATTGATCGTTTGGTTGATAGATTTGTAAGTTTTGACTTTGATTTAAATCTACCATAGGGAAAGGTGTTCCAAAATTTAGATTGGGAACACTCACATTTGTTGTACCATTGAGGTTTGTAGGAGATAATGATCCCACGTATGGATTGTATAAATGTGAGTTTTGATAATCAATTGGCATTGTAAGGCTTTGATGGTTTGGTTGATTTAGATTACTCGTGATGTATGGAGCAAGTTTATATTCCATGTTCTTCTTGTGTTTTAACCTTGTTGACCTCTAAGGAATTTAGGACCAATGATGAGATGAATGATATGGGTGTTTGAACTTTTAAGAACTTTGGAGGAATACTAAACTTTAGGATTTTTTTGTTGGATTTTGATTTGTTTGGTTAGATTTGGATAATGGACTTATAGATCCCAAGATGTTAGATGTTATCTTGGAATAAACTTGTCCACAAGGGTGATAATTTGACTAAATGTATGAGGAAGGATTCATCCACACACACTTAGCCAAACAAGGTGGTTTTGATTTTGATTTGAAGGATTTACCAAAAGTCTAGCATGAATGATTTTTCCAAGGTTCTAAAAGTAGTTTATGAAATGGGATTTAATTGATGATGTGACAAACGAAAGGGTTGATTTTGATCCTAGATGAACCTAGAGATACTTTGTTTACGAGACCAAGATTTTGAAGAACATGCTATACCTCTAAAACTTTCATCTCTATGTGAAAACTCAAAATGTTGGAAAAGACCAAGATTCTGACAATAATAGAATGAATACAAGTTTGGATTATCTTTTGAAGCACGTTTGTAAAAGTTGTATACCAATCTATCTCTGGTTTCGTAAACTGTTGAAAGGTTTTTCTTGAGAGCCTTTGGACTAAGATGCTTATGATGATTGATAGACCTTGGTTTTGGGATTTTTACTTTGTAGGAAATCATGAGATCAAACACATATGTGGGGTTCAATTGTATTTTATCTGAATTAAATGGATTCTTTTTACCAATTCAACACTTCTTGCTTAACTTTCAAACTAAATGTCTATGTCTCAATTCCCTTTCATTCCACAAGATCCATTATGTGAAAATCCAAGAATCAAAGACATAGTTTTCAGAGGTTGACTTTAGAGAGAACAAATTGAGATATGGGCCCAAATATTTAGAAGCCTCTAAGGATAAAATCCCTAGGGACAAGCAATAACATTTGGTTTCTTCAAGGATATTTGCTCTTTCTAAAGGGTTTGAAATTTTGATGACTTGTTGAATGCTTGAACTTCAAAGTTTTAGATCCAAGCAAAGTATTTGACTGACTCACAAATTACACAACCCTAGGATAGAAATGACAATATTTGTTGAGTCCCCACTTGGATTTCTCCAAGCATTGAGACAAATCGAACAACTAGAGATTTGGTGACATTGGCTACCCTCCACGACACACACTTCTTGAGACCACCAAATCTCAAAATCTTTAAAATCCTTAAAATCTAGAGATCAAAAGAATTTATTTTGTTTCTACTTTGAATAGTATAAATGTGGGGCGGCTTCAAAATGACCATTATTGCACCAACAAATAGTAAGGATTTTGGGTTCTAAACAAATTGGTTCTTAGTTTGGGTAGTCGAGGACATGACACCTTGTGAGCATCCAACAAGCCACTAAAGGCTTTAATCAATCCTACTAGGGGCTCTTATACTTTTTACAGTTGTACCTCATTCTGAAAGACACTGTACGACTAAGGTCTACATACCATGAGGACTTGACAGTTTAGTCTTATCCATTTATATACAGGGCTGAGTGAAAAACTAGTTGGAGTCGCCTTTGAGTTGTTCTTAGGTAGGCCCCTCTAAAGGTGAACAAAAGTGAGGGAGTACACTTGTATTTTGACCGCCCAGTTCATGTAAAGCGCAAGGAGGGAACACACACAATGTCTCTTTCTCACACTAGCATGATTGTTCAATTTTAAACCCAAATTTGAAATGTGTGGGTAATTTTTAGACAACCAATGTCACTAGAATGCTTTTGATTCTCAAGATCACCGGAAAGAGCGATAGAAGTGCATACACATTCGAATGACACAAATTGCAAAAAAATTACAAGATAATGAAGGCACAAGTTCTTTTTAAACCCCGAAGCAATGATGAGTTTGTTTTAAGCACCAAAAACCAAGTGTGAAGTTGTTTGTTCAATTTTAATCCAAAATCAAAGTCCAGTAAGTTTCTAATGTTCAGTTTTAGCCCAACTTTGAAAAAAATCAATCAATGATTAATTTTAAACCTAAATTGATCTAGTTGGCCTAAAACAAAAAACAAAAGCAACAATTGAATGCTCTAGAATATTACCATAAGCATTTAAAAATGCTTTCTCAATTCCAATGCCCACTTTTTTCCAACTCCAATTTGCTAGTTAGTTGATTCCCATGTGAAAAGAGACCACCATTGTTTCTGGATGCAAACCTGTCATGCAAAGTCTCTATAAAAATAAGCAAATGTTTAGAGCACTAAAAAAAATCAGATTTTGAGAAGTATGACAAAACTTTTATCATTATAAGCACAAAGGAATTTTTATTTTCTTAGTTCAATCTGTTTACTCTTCTATTGTAGGTTGCTCTTAAGTTTTCCACATGATTAGATGAAACCCATTTGTGTGTTTGTGATGGTAGGCGAACAAGATAAAAAATGTCAAAAATTTGAACAACTAATTATATTGCATTTGTTTAGATACAATAAAATCATGTTCTAGATCCCACCTAATATTATTGATTCCTTGATTTAGAAAAAAAAAGAAAGAACACAAACATAATTTAAAATGATGCCATCGAGATTTATCTCATGACTCCTTCTGTAGACATTTTATTTCCTATCGCCTAACTTTACTCATATGTCAGTCACACTATTCTTGTGGACAACTTTGCCAAGAAGAGGTCGTTGTAGATAGTTATGATGCATTTAAAAGAAATTAGCTGCTCAAGTGACCTCAATGACAACATGAATAAACTCTGATAGACAACATGAATAAATGTGAATCTTTTCTTGGCATTTGGTGTGAGCCTTACATCGAATCAAGATCAATGAATGTAGATTATGTAGCTCACCTTGTGCTCCGCCTCTCAAATTCTTCATAGATTATACATTTCAGACATATCCTCGGGGTTCATTCTCTACCTCACTTTTTTACTTACTCCACTCCACGCTCTATGCCCAAAACTAATAATTTTTTATATGATGCAAAATTCAACTCTTGTCAAAACACAATCCAATAGCAATTATCAGATTTGCATAAAATTACAAATGTGTAGTAGGGAACAAATATCTTTAAGGGGATTGAAAACCATTAAATTTATGCACAACATTGGCAGCCTCGACTTGCATAGGGAGAATGATGCCAGGTGCAAACATTAAATAATAGAAAGATGCCAGGCACAAACACCAAGGCGAATAATGTAAACTCTAATTTTCCTATCCCTTTTTAGACAACTTCCTCAACAAATCTTGCAATAGATCACTTAGTATTGTTTATTACATATTGATCGTTCGTGATTTCCTAAGAATCTCCATTGCACCAAATAAAAAGGTTCAATATGTCACAAGAGCTGATATCTTTCATGCAAGTTCACAAATTCTTTAGGCTATGTAGCCAAAGAATCTTTTATACAATGAGTTTTGACTTGAACCTTGTTCTATTCATGTAGCGGTTGTACCTAAGCCTGCTAGCGTAGACGCTGACAGAGACAAAGAGTTTGAAATGTAGTGCACAAGAAACATGATGGGAAATAGGAGGACAACATACCTAAATATAGGTGTTGCAAAAGTGAAAGAATTGACTGGAAGAAGCGAGTCTATATTTGATTATTCTCTTTTCAAAACTGATGTGAAGACTATCTTTATAGAAAGATCTCTACCTCCCTCCACACATGACAAATTTACCAACGGACTGCGCGTGGCCTCTCAGTGTTGGATTACTGTTATCAATCTCTCAACTGGGTTAGTAAACTACATAACTATAATTATCTACTTACTTTGGCACTGAAAGTCATAGAAACAAAGTTTGCAAAGAATATATTCAACCCAAAATCTATGTTTTGAAAGATTATGAAGAGTATAGTTGAAGCAATAATACAACCAACGCATTAGTTTCTAATTCCTTTAAGCAATATATGTGAATTTAGAATGGGTAAAGAAGGAAAAATTTATGGTATTATGGTCATAATTAAGTCAAGGAGGATATATACAAGTAAAATTGTTTTAGAGTTAGAAATATTGTACCCTCTTTTACCAATCAATGACCTAACATCAACAAATAAAGGCAAAATTTACTTTTTGACACAATGTGAATTGATTTGATTTAACTGAAAAATGTGTTTCCGCCTAATCACATTATGCTAGCAAAAGTATCAAAAGTATTGGGTTGTCTTTGAAATAAGGGAACAAAGCTTTCTAAAGTTAGAGTGATGACAAAATAGAGATTGATCTATGTATAAAATCTAGCAAATGTGAAACACATGTATATCAGAGAAATGCTGAAAAGCACGGCGGGCGCTGAAGCTTGAAGTCACATGGACAGGCACAAAGACTTGATATTCCAATTTCAAATGAAATCAGATGTGATGCCCGAGCAAGGATAAAAAATAGAGACACTTTGATGGGCTGCTTCTCAAATGTTTTGATTAAGAGCAGACCACAAAACTCAATAATGCATTAAATAGAATTTGAAGCCTGAACAAAACAAAGAGTCTACAGTCCCATTTCATGTGATAGGAAATAGATTGAAGTCAACAAATGCCAGCATAATTTACTCCTCTTCCACCTTAGAAATTGGAGTAAGACTAATAAAATGAAATGGATGCAAATAGAGGCTACTGAGAAGCCCCACGCTGGGCGCCAAAATGTGACCAGTAAATCTGCATAGGCTTATCCCATAGTGGGAGTGGTGCTCCTTTGATGTGGAAAGGATGCCCTTTCCCACCCCCTTGATAAGCTTCCAATGATGAAGATGCAAAGATGCAAGTGATGGAGATGAAAGTGCCTATAGTGCAAATGCATAAGATTGTGGATGGATTGTGGATAGAAGTGGCTTCTATTTATAGGTTGAAAGGTTGAAGAATGGAGAGATGGGAGGAATGTGGGACTAAAGGAGAGCCAATGAGATCGTGACACTTGTCACAAATCTAATGGGTGAAGTTGGAACACATTTTGGAGAATGTGCATAATTAATGCACGTGGTTGAGATGTAAGAGGGGTGTAAGAGAGATTAATGCATTTGTAAGAGACATTAAATGATTGTGGTTGAGATGTTTTGGAGGGAAATTGTTTGGGTAAGAAAGTCAAATAAAGGGAGTTAATGAAGGAATATTCCCTAGAATATGCTGTTGAGGGGATAAATAAGCAATTAGATAATTAAAAGAGTTGATTTTTATGTGCAAGTGGGTTAGTTAAGGAGGGGTTGGGTTTGACCAAGGTTGAGTCAAAAGCTAGAGAATGGGTAATTAGGATTAAGAGTTAATTAATTTAGAATTAATTAACTTGGAGGAATTAGGGGATTTGACATTTAGTTTAAATAATTTGATTTATTAAATTAGATGAGAGGACTTTAGGGATTTGATTAAATAAATTGATTTATTTAAATCAACATGATGAATATTAGTGAATTAATCTAATAAATTGCTTTATTTGATTAATAGAAGAATTTGATGATAATTGATCAAATTTAGATGCATAATGTCAATTAAGATTATTTGTGTGTCAAATTTATTGGGGAAATGGCGGAAGGTGGAAGGGTTTCTGAAAATCGCGAAGGAAGATGCAAGTGCGAAGTCGTGGCCAAAAATCAAACAGGCATGAAAAAGCATCTGTGGCAAAAAATTAAGGTGGATGTCACGACATTGTGGAAGGTGACGTCAAACGGCTTGAACAGAGGGCAGTTATTGGCAGATTTTTGGGGAAACGGTTCACAAGAAAAGAAATTGGTGAATGGGTGCTGCAAAAGTGGGATCTAGACCCGATTCTGAATTTTTTACCAAAAGGTTTTTTTGTGGCAGTGTTCAGGAGCGAATCGGAAAGGGATCAAATATTGGAAGCGAAAATTTGGAAAAACGGTTCCTATTTTTTATACCTGCAAAAATGGTGGAGTAATTTCAACCCGTTAAAGCTTAATCCAAGAAATGGCCCAATCTGGGTACGCCTATACAACCTACCCTTCGAATATTGGTCAAGAGGATGCATCGCTCGAATTGGTAATTCGCTGGGTAAAACTCTTGAAATAGATTTGCGTGAAGGTGAATCCTTAATTTATGCAAGAATATTGATATTATCAATCGATAATATCCCTGACTCGATAGACCTTAAATTGGGTGAAAACATTTGGGCTCAGAACATTGAAATAGAAGTCCCAAAAATTTATTGTGTCAAATGTAAACGGAGGAATCACAACGCGGTAAGTTGTAAGCGCTTCCCTCCAACAACAAGAGAAATTTGGAGAGAAAAACAAAAAAAAGAGAAAATGGAAAGTCAGCAACCGGTGGAGCAAGGGGTTAAATTTTGCGCAGTGGAACATTCCAGTCTCCAAGCATCGGAGCATGTAAAAAACTGGCAAATTGCTCTGGCAGAGCCGCCGGAATTACATGGTATTGAAAACGCCCCTGATCTGGAAGAAGGTGAAGTTGGAGGCTCCGAGGACGTTCATTTTTCTCCATTAAAACTGCTCGAATGGCGTCCAATTTGCACCTCTGATAATTCAGAACACTTGTCTGAAAGGGAATCTGAGGAAGATCTTGATATAACAGAAAAACGTACTATAAGGCAAACAGCAAAGCAACCTTCCACTTCCAAAGCTGGAAGAAAGTCATTAAAACAAAAACGTGAAGAAGAAGCCTTGAAGGGCGATCAACCGTCTTTAAGATCCTACATGACTCGTTCCAAGGGAGCAAATGCCTCCCTTGGCAAGAGATGAAGATCCTAACTTGGAATGTTAGGGGCATAAATGCCCCTAACAAAAAACGTCTGGTGAAACGCCAGATGGACTGTCAATCACCAGACATCATTCTTTTGCAGGAAACAAAACTAGAAGGTGAAGAATCCTCTAAATTCATCAAATCATGTAAAAATTGGGAAGGCTTGATGGTGGATGCGGTAGGGGCCTCAGGTGGTCTCGGAGTCCTTTGGCGCCCAGGAAGGTTCAAGGTAACTTTGTCAAACTCAAATTCACATTGGATGAAACTGGAGGTAAATATTTTCCACTCTAAAGCAAAATATGAATTACATAATGTGTATGGCCCTATTAAGACGGAGGAAAAAAAATTACTATGGGATAATATTTCTAAAGATTTGGGAAATTCTAAAGTTGTGGTTGGGGGCGACTTCAATGCAATTGCGGATCTCAAAGAAAAACTAGGGGGCTCCAGGAAAATTTTGCAATCGCAAAAAGATTTCTTGAAATTTATCGAGGAGAACAATTTGATAGATATAAAAACTTCTAACGGTACCTATACTTGGAACAACAGAAGAAAAGATTTTACTAACATTGCCGAAAGGCTTGACAGGTTTCTAGTGTCTGAAGATTGGTTGCAGGGTAATTTGCTGCCGAAATCAACAATTTGGCCTATTGCAATATCAGACCACTTTCCAGTATCCCTTATGATCAATGAAGAGTCAAAAGTTCCCAAAAGCCAATTTAAATTCGAAAAAATGTGGATGCGCTCAGGGGATCTCCCGGCACTCATGAAACAATGGTGGCAGGAACCAATTTTGTTGCAGGGTTCGAAGATGTTTATTTTCCATAAGAAATTACAGAGGATGAAAACCAAACTGAGGGAGTGGAATAGTTCTACTTTCAAAAATATTTTTGCGGAAAAAGAGCGTGTGGAAGAAGATATGGCTGTATTGGGAGAAACGGTCGCAAAGCAAGGTATGACAAATGCTGAATTTGAAAAAGAAAAAGCCTTACTAGCCGAATATAATGAACTGCTGTAGCGGGAAGAGTGTTATTGGCGTTCAAAGTCCAGGGATACCTGGCTGGAGGAAGGAGATTTGAACACAAAATTTTTTCACAATTCGACAAAGGTGAAGCGTAGTTGGAACAGGATTGTCCAAATCACTAATGGCAGGGGTGGATGGATCACCAGTGAAGAAGATATTCAAAGGACTGGAGTGGACTACTTCTCGTCCTTGTTAGGAGGTAAAAATGAGGCAGAAACAAAAAATTTGGACATCATCTCAGATGTAGCTCCGATGGTTTCAGAGGCAGACAATGCAATGCTCTACAGCAGCATCAAAAAAGAAGAGGTGAAAGTAGCATTGTTTCAAATGCAACCGGACAAGGCTCCTGGCCCTGACGGTTTTAATGCTTTCTTTTATCAATCTTGCTGGGATTTTTTGGGGACAGAGGTCCATGGAGTGGTGGAGGAGTCCAGGAAAAAGAAAACCGTGCTGAAAGATTTGAACAATACAAATTTAGCTCTAATTCCAAAAAAGGAGAATTGCAATTCATTCGCAGACTTTCGGCCCATTTCCTTGTGCAACACAATCTACAAAATAATAGCGAAGGTGATGGCAAATCGGTTGAAGAGCATTCTTCCAAATATAATTTCTCTAGAACAAAGCGGTTTTACCCCAGGAAGAAATATCACAGATGGGATTGTTGTAGCTCACGAAGTTATTCATTCTCTAAAGCATTCAAAAGCAAAAGGCATGGTGATCAAGCTAGATATGTGTAAGGCCTATGATAGGGTGCGTTGGCGGTTCCTAATGGAAGTATTGAAGAAATTGGGATTCTGCGAGAATTGGCTTGATTGGGTGTTTAGCTGCATCTCTTCTCCAAGGTACTCTGTTCTAATAAACGGGGCTCCCAGTGGTTTCTTCGCAGGGGCAAAAGGCCTTAGGCAGGGAGATCCAATCTCTCCCTTCCTATATATTATGATGACTGAAGCTCTCAGCAATCAAATAGCAAAAGCAAAATGTAGAGGAATCTGGAAAGGAATAAGTGTCTCATCCTCAATCCCTGCCATCACCCACCTTCTTTTCGCAGATGACACTATTCTCTTTGGGTGTGCAACGACTGTAGAGGCTCAACTCATAAAAGAAATTCTGCAATCATACAGTGAACAGGCGGGTCAGCAAATAAATAAAGAGAAATCTAGCATTTTCCTTTTTAACACTCCAAGGCGCCTGAGCCAAAAAATATCGGCTATTTTTGGCTTTAAGATAGATCATCTCCCATCGAAATATCTGGGCATCCCCCTATTAGCCGGCCAATCAAAATTCTGCCACTGGGAGCCATTGATAAATAAGTGTAGTTCCAGAATTGAAAATTGGAAAGGGCGGTGGCTCTCCATGGCAGGAAGAATATCAATGGTGAAGTCTGTCTTGGCTGCCATTCCCGTTTACTTGTTGTCTTGTTTAGAAGCTCCTAAGAAATGCTTGAGGCGTCTTTCAGGGATCCAACGCAAAATGCTGTGGGAAGGCTCTCAGGAGAAAAAGCGTCTTCCTCTGCTGGACTGGGATACTGTGGTGCTGTCCAAAGACTCCGGGGGTGCTGGCATAAAAGATTTAAGGTTGCAAAACAGAGCTTTAGGAGCAAAGTTGTCCTGGAGAATGTTCAAACGCCCAGAGGAATTGTGGAGCAGGGTTCTAAGAGCCAAATACTTAGATTCCCCTGAACCAGAGAGGATTCTGACCCTGGCCAACCCACGCAGGGGATCAGCCATTTGGAACTTCATATTAAATTCAAGAGATGTGATTTGTGAGCACCTTTCGTGGAGGATTGGCGATGGCAAGTCTGCAGCATTCTGGGATGAATCTTGGAATGCCTATCCTGTGCTCAGCGAATGTCAAGGGATAGAAGAGGCAATAATCCCTGCAAAACAAGTTTATGGGGTCACTCTGAGGGACTATTTGAATTTATGGCAATCAAGCGGAGGTTGGGAATGGGAATGGAAAAACTTTGATTTCCTTCAAGAACCGGTGAAAACAATTGTTAGGAATGAGTTGGCGATGAGGAGGATCCTGATAACAGATTTCCCAGACTCTATTTTCTGGTGTGCTTCCAAAACTGGGGAATACTCAGTAAGCTCGGGATATAAGTTAATAAAGTATGAGCTGTCAGTGGAAGAGTGGCCGAAATGGCTTTGCTGGGGGCGGCAGGTGGTGCCAAAGGCTGGTGCCTTTGCGTGGGTCGCCCTACATGGGCGTATCCTTACCGGAGACAGATTGAACAGAATTGGTGTGATGGGGCCACACTGGTGCGTTCTCTGCAAGAGAAATTTGGAAGATGTCCACCACCTCTTACTCCAGTGTGATTTTGCGCAAGCAGTGTGGGTCTATTTCTGTGCAAAATTAGATTGGTATGGTCCTCTCCCTAACAATTTATTAGCCTTGTTTGAATCATGGCCAAAAATGTACACAGGAGCTGCTTTGGGTGGCCTCTGGAATGAATTACCGGCTTTGATCGTTTGGCACCTGTGGAAAGAACGCAATGCCAGAATCTTCAAGGACAAGGTCTCCTCACGGGAAATGATTCTTCATAAGATTGAAGTTGGAGTTTGTGAACACTTAAAAGGTAGTCTAAATAAGAGGAAATACAAGTACTTCTCTGCCTGGGACAGGCGAATGTTAGTCAATTGGCAACTTCTCTCGCAACCTAGCAGTCAGCTTTGTAAGAATATGGGTTCAAGAATTAAAACAAAATGGGTCCTGCCACCAAAAGGGAGACTGAAGGTGTGCTTTGACGGTGCCTCGCAGGGTAATCCAGGACCCTCGGGCGCCGGTTTCATTATCAGAAATGACATGGGACAAGTTGTAGCTGCGGCCTCCTTAAGGCTGCCTGTTGGAACAAACAATGAAGCGGAGTGTGCGGCGTTGTTGGCAGGAGTAAAATGTTGTGTCTCGAAAGGTTGGAATTCGGTTGATATTGAAGGTGATTCGCAGGTTGTGATTCGGGCAGTGGGTTCAAAGAAAGCTCCTAGTTGGAAACTCAAAATGTGGTCAGATGCAATCAATTCTTTACTAATCAAAGTACAAGACTTCAGATTGTCTCATATTTACAGGGAATCAAATGGTGCAGCCGATCTTTTGGCTAAGTACGGCATCAATCAACCGGAGGAGGAGGTCTTTTCTACAGAAGTAAATTTTTGGTCGGGTTTGGATAAGATATTGCAAGAGGATTGCGCTCAATTTGTTAAAAGTGCTTAGCAAGGTTGGTACTCTTGGTTTTGGAGGGGACGGTGACCAGGTTATCTTTTTGCAGGTTCTGTAACATTTGCTTTGTCCTTTGGAAGGAGGAGCTCATCAAAAGAAGCTGTGTCTTGAGTTTAAGTGAAACTGCATCTTGGAGTGTAAGCAATTTTGGAAAATTCTGTAATCATGCTGTTGAAAATAAGGAAGAGTGCCACCCTCCCTGGTGGTAATTTGCCAAAAAGATTATTTGTGTGTCTACACCAACTACACAGATAATTAAATAAATACACAAAGATAATTTTATTTTATTTTGAACTAATTCATGTTCATCTTTGAAATCTAAGCAATAACAATATATTTTGTTTATTTATTTGTCTTCTTCTTTTACTCCAATAGGTCAAATATATTATAAAATTTATTTTTATTTTTTTATATTTGCATAGACGGAAAGAAAGACAATGTGAAGGAAAACAAAAAGTTACGTTTTTATATTTATATTTATTATTAAATATTAATACCATGATGGGACAATGGTTGTCAAAATTAAAGTAAAAGATAAAAAAAATTGTGAACACATTCACGCCATTATGCTCCACCCCTTGCTATTGTTGTAGAATGCATCTCAACATAATACTTCAAGATTGATCTCTCATACATATTGATTTATCATCTGATGTAACATTTTTTGATTTTGTCAATTTATTGATTCTCAATATTGAATTTATATTACATTATAATTAGTATAATAATACTATATATATAATTACATTACCATATTAATTGACATAATACATTATACCAATAAAAAGTTAAAATTGTTACAATTTTTATTTTTATAAACCTAGCTTCAACTATGCCAGTGTGCCTAGTATAAATCAAACTCAAGGTCAAGGTCAATCCCAACAACTATAATATCCATCAACCTAGTAAAATCATGATACATTCAACTTGTAAGAATTATTGATCTCAAACCACTATCTTGTCTACCTCTGAATCACTACCATGAATCATCTATTGACTAGAAAATAAATATTTTTATCATAATACTACAAAGGCAAGTACTCACCACTATGCGATACTTGTTAGCAATGGAGGAAGCGACCCACTTTCTTTTTATTTTTATTATAATTTATTAAATATAGGGAAGATTTTGGTTGTTACATAGGTTGACCTCTAAATTAATTCTAGACTATGCATACTAAATAACGTCTCTTAAAATGTTGATTGTTTATACCCTAATGGCCCATGGAAAATATATTGTAATTTCTATAAAATAATTATTTTAAGTATTTTTTATTGTTCTCCACGAGGCCGGTTGAGGGGACACATAGTGTACGGTTCTCCTTGTTACGTGGCGGAAGTCTTGTATGGTTATCACCATAACTTCGCATTGATCGCGACTCTTAGTTGAAGAGCTGGGGATGCATTTCACCTCATCGAAGGGACGGATTGCATTGCGATTAATCTGTTCCGTATCGATGGAAGGATCATTATTCAGGTTTTATATTAATCTCTTGAAGTCAGTTCCTAAATATAGGTTCGACTTCTTGGTATTTGCCTTTGTGTTTATTTTGCAGGGTGCACCGATCATATCTCAGGCAATGGAGAGACAATCAAAGTCGAAGTTCACAATTATCATCGCGGCGGAAGGGCTTGAATCTTTTGGTGTCGACACTCCTGTCTCCTTAATGGCAACGGAAAGGCAGATTGCCTTCCGGGAGGTTACGGACCAGCGGCTTAAACGTATCCTGCTCGAGGACGATCCAGTTTCGATTGCAGCAGTGAAGATGGTACTCGGAAAGGGTCATTTGGAGCGAAAAGAATTTGCCCGAGACAATGCCCAAGTCTCATCTAGGTTTCTCGCATCGCTCTTGGATATCGCCACTCCGAAGACAATGGCTAAAGAACTGATGGTGCGACTGTTTCGGAAGGACTTGCTCGGGGGCATCGACATGATTATGAAAGCGAGCTCTTTCAGGGAAGGGCATACCGCGTCCAGCGGACATTGCTTCCATGTGGGAATCGGACGATGCGGTCAAGATCTACCCTTTCCTTCTGGACCTCAAAGGCCCCGAATTATCCAGGCATCGCAAGCTGACAGAAGTGGCAGTGGAGTTTTTGAAACAGAAAGTGAAGTTAGTGCAGGTGGAAGGCACGGACTGGGTGGAGGGTTTCATCTGCTTTGCAGAGGTAAATGGTTTTTGGTGATTAGCGGGGTTCGGGTTGGTGTCCGTTTGGGTTCTTGCTTGGTTTTTTTCTGATAATTAGCAGTTTAGTCGATCTGGGTAAAAGGTTTTTTGTAAATTTTGTGGAAAACAGACTATACTCATATCCTGTGTTCGGTGCTTCATATTTGGAAATGGTTGAACCTTTCCGTGTTAGTTTTTGGCTGTATGAAGGTCATCAATGTTATTATTCCTGCATAGCAGACGACTGTATATTTCTCTCTTTCTATAAATAAAATCATCACCTTACGTATCAAAAAAATATATATATATATATATATTATTTTAAGTATTTTTATTCAACATTAAATTTCCACATATAATAATATGGTAGGTAGTTTTTCTAGATTAAACAATTCATGATGAGAAAAAATAATTACACAGTTTAATCCAAAAAAACTATTCTACAATTATTATTATATAGTCCCTATAATGTATATTTATTATGTTATTTTTATATTGTAATTGTATGCATGCGAAATAAATAAACAAAATAACATTGAAATTAAACCAATCAAACACATGTAAACCTCAAATTAAGCAAAATCAAAAGCTTTGCTCATTTTAGAATTTGGGTGCTCAATTCACCAATATAACCTTAGCATTCTTTGGTTATCAACACTATATGTCATGCATTCATATAATCTCAACCTAAAGTAACATATTACAATAGAATTGTACATACGTGTTATAACAATATATTATCTATTATAAAATCAATACAACTCTAGTATCTCACTTTTTCCAACCTCTTTTACAATTGAGACACATCCCTTATATAGAAGAAATCTCTATGAAGGCTCATGCATGGGTGACACATGCCACTATATAACTAGCTTTATGAACTCTCATGCAATTGAATAGGTGAAAAAACTTGTGAAATGCATGAGAGTGTTTCACAATGACTTGCAACTAGGGTGATGAATTACTCAAAGCTAGATTAATCATCATTTGCCTAATTTGAAGCATGACCTACTAATGGTATTCAATGATCGAGAACAAATGTTTAGGAGGTTGCTTCTTTATTGATTATACCTTTTTTATGAATATTAGAGATCAATATTCATCAAGTGCATCCATCCCAAACATCTTAGATGTAGAGGTGGGCATGAGCAAGGTTGATAGTACTATGCTCTATCTATAGCCTATAATAATCAACCTAGACATTGTTAGAGATACCTCTACTACACCCATATCCCAGTAGGTAGCTATGATATTAAGATGAAGAATGCGTAAAAGAGAGGGAACCATCTTCTCTCACACAACAATAATTATCATAGAGAAATTTAGTATTGATAACTAGGGGTGGCTCATCAAAAGCTAATATATACCCCACATCTACCAAATTGAATAAGAGAAAATTAAAGGATTCAACTGAGGAATCAAAATATATCATTTTTCCTACGAGGCTTATGGATTTGACAAATCTCATCATGCTCCATGGGAATCTTATGTCTTAGTCGAAGCCTTTGCTCGAGAGTTCATTAGACTAGACACTCATTCTAATTTTTCCCATCCTTAGAAGATTTATTTCTTGTCTCCATTTGAATTCATTAAGTTCTAGACAAGAGAACACACAATAGCCCTAAAAAACCATGACACCATTGTAACTAACTTCTAAGCATGTTGACAAAAGACTAAACTCTTTGAATAGACCATTTATCTAAGTATGAATTACTATGAGCTTGTGGTCTCCTTTTATAATTGAAATCAAGGTTAATCATACCTTCGATTAAGCTCTTAATCTAGATTAATTCATCTTAATCACCCTTATCCATAAGTGTATCATTTTTTATCATCTATTGCACCTTGAAATGTTTACACACATATTTTGAAGATTTCAACAAAGTTCAAGTGACATGAAAAAACAATATCACATAAGCTTTATAGATATTTCTCCATCCATGTACAAAATCATTCTTTTGACAATCATTTGTGCTCAAATAATTTTTACAATTTATTCGTGTGGGCCATGTACCTCACATTGAGGAGTATTTTAGTTTCCTCAATGAAGTTACCCAATCTAGACTCCAATTTTAACAACTTGTCCAGTTTAGCATTGCGTGGTATTGAATCCACTTTATCCTCTCGGGTGATTAATGAAACTAAAGCTAGAGTAATGATGTAGAATCCAACTTTCTAATCATGTAATGATTTCATATCTTACCACCATCAATTATTGGATGTAATAAACATTCTTCGGGGGCCTTAAAATTATTCAATTTATCAAATTAAATCTACTTCATAAATGATTCATTTCTAAAGTAGATTTTATATAAGTATGAATTACTATGAGCTTGTGGTCTCCTTTTATAATTGAAATTAAGGTTAATCATACCTTCGATTAAGCTCTTAATCTAGATTAATTAATCTCAAACACCCTTATCCATAAGTGTATCATTTTTTTATCACCTAATGATTTTATCAAATGATTTCATCTCGTTACCACCATCAATTATTGGATGTAATAAACATTCTTTGAGGGCCTTAAAATTATTCAATTTATCAAATTAAATCTACTTTAGAAATGGTAAATTTCTAAAGTAGATTTTATATAAGTATGAATTACTATGAGCTCGTGGTCTGCTTTTATATGAAGAGGGATCATATCATCAAATTTCATAAACACCATTTTTTGTGTTTAATCATAGTAATTCATACTTATATTAATTCTACTTTAGAAATGTAAAATCAAACCCTCTATCAAGAAATTAATGTTAGATATTTGTAGCCATCATCATTAGGTGAATTTATATTTGTGGCTTATAATTAATTCTCAAAACTTGATAGAGTGCATAGTATGTCATTATGAAATATTTTCTTAATGTGTCTATATTAAAGGGCTCAACATATTTCTTTGCAATGTGTCTTAATCCATTAGAGTCTTTTTGCCTATGGTTTGACAATCATCTAACTCTATAACTGTGTTTATCTTTCCTATATTCTCTCCACAATGCATCAAAGTCAATTTTAACATTTGCTTGGGGATCAAGGTTAAGAACTTGCCTAATTAATTCCTTATTCATAACAAGAAGTGTCTTTCCCTCATGATTCAACAATATTATGCTATAAATAACTTGTATCAAATATATACTCATAAATATATTAGGGACAACCAATTTCCCTAAGTCAAGTCTCCATATGTTAGATACATGAATGGATTTTGTGCTACGATAATAACAAGATTGAAATAAGTCCCAACCTTTGACAAGAATAACTGCATCTGTAATTAAATTTGCTTTGTTGTGAATTCTATTGGAGAGGATACTCGTGCCCTAGGCATGCTTTGATTTCTTGGCTAAACTAGGAAATTGGTTTAGAAGATCCTGCTATAAGCTTCATTTTTCCATACCACCTTGGGATACACTTCAACTCATTTTGAAATGCAATAACCCTATTGTTACAATGATGCCTTAGGAATTGGAGAGGTATGTGATAATTCAAATAGTATAACAAATTCCTTTATGACTATAATGAGAATATAACTCTAGACCAATGAAAACCTTTAACAACAAATAGTGAATTTTTAGAACATGCCCATTTCACCAACATTTTAATGTCTTGAAATTGAACTAGTATTACCGAACTAGCTAAATACATTATTTACTTCATAATAAAATCTTAATTTCCCTTCTTCATTATCTAAAAACAATACCCCAAAACTTTGGTGTTATGCTCAAAACTTCTACATTGTTTGCCACATTTTGTAGTAAATGCTCATTTGAGCTGGAGTCTACATGATGCGCTATAGGTTGTTTTTCTATCTTCGAATATCAGTCATTGATTTTTATGAAGAGTCAAATGAACAACCATTGCAAATCACATCCCCATCATAAATAATTTAAAATACATTCTTGTCAAGTTGCACTGTGAAGGATCATACTTTGTAATAATACAATGATACCTATGTTGGTTGCTTTTGTCCGATACTAGCTAGCCATAAAATATTTTTTAGACTAATAAGAATAATCCTTGTCATTCATGCCCAGTCCCCATTGGAGACATGTGTTAGAAAATTGCTCTTTGCAACTTTAAAAGAGGATTACCAATATGAAACTACATTGTGAAATGCTTATGTGTTGTAAAGAAGCACTGACACTTGGTGGAATAAAGTTCACTATGTCAAAGAGTTCAATCCAACTTGGGAGCACGGTGAAAAAACTTATTTAGGTGCAAATATTAAAGGAAAATCAAGGTTGCTAATAACTCAGTTGAGGACTGAGTCACATCATCTTAGGTGTGAGACTAGAAGGTGGACTATACCTAAGGATGCGTGGGAGGATAAATATGCATGTTTTGTAGTAAAGGGGTGGTGGAGACAAAATGGCACTTTATCAAGGAGTGCACAACTTGTGAGGATATACGTATTTCAAATGAGGGAAACTTAAAGACTGACAACCTGCACAAGTTATTTGACAAAGAAAAGATCAACACAACTGTTAGTTTTTTGGTCTAAATTCATAGTAGAAGATCCAACATCAATTTTTTTTGGAAATTTCATAGTTTTGTGGTTCTCGATCCCTTAGACTATTTGGTCTCGTGGATGACATTAAAATCTCTCATTCATTCAGTCAATCGAATATTCAAGGCCAATTAGGGCACACCAACTAATTGATGATGACATTCGTTTGGAGGGGTCCACTTGGTATGAATTGGTCCCTTCAGGACACATGTTGCAATAGTGCAAGAGCACACTTTAGACTTAGATTGATAAAATGAAACTGCGTTACACTTTTTTTTTTAAAAAAGAGGGTAAAATTTTTATTGAATCAAGAAAGTAGTACAAATCCAAGAGTTACAAACCACCCACTAGGGGCCAAAAATAAAACATCAAGCAACACCCAAAACATATCTCATATCCTTCGCAACCAAGTCCTCAAGCTCCCTAGAATGATCATCCAAAAGAATGCTCCAATCATCCACTTTCCAGTTTCCCTTCTGCTCAAAAGCCCATTTAGCCAAACCATCAGCCACCTTATTCCACTCCCTAGGGATATGGCGAAAGGTGATAGAGTCCAAGGACTCCCCTAGGGAGATGTTCTGTCTAACTACTCCAACTAGCTGCTAGTTAACATCCTCCAAATGCCGCTTGTCCAACAAATCAACCACAATCTAAGAATTTGACTCACAAATTATCCTTCTACAACCAAGTGCATAAGTCCTTTTCAAAGCCAAGAGAATGGCCAAGGCCTCCATGAAGTTGTTAGAATGCATGCCACAATACTTTGAGAAGAAGAACACAACCACTCCAGAGAAGTCCCTACCAATGCCCCCAACCCTAACAGGGCTAGGATTACCTCAAGAGGATCCATCCATATTTATCTTCAACACCTCCAAAGGTGGAGGCATCTAGTGTCCATCTATTTGAACCTTCTCTCTAGCACTTTGACCAAGGCTAGGTCTCGTCCCATCCTTGGCACAACCAGAAAACCCCAAACTTTGAACAATTCTCATATCTCTAGGGTCCACAGGGGTCGAGAGGTCACACCTAGCCGTCAAAGTCTCTTGCAGAACTCCCAATATCCTCGTCCGAACCTGTACCACCTGAAGCTTCTTATCCAAAAAAATCTTGCGATTACGCTCCAGCCAGATCTGCCAGATGATGAAGTTAGGACCAATTAACCAAGCAATGTGAAGGAAATGATTCTTAGCTATAGAACTCCCCAACCTACTATAGAAGTCCTCTAGAGACAAAGCATGCCAACATGGCTGACTCCAGAGATTCCACCAAAAGTGCCAGAACACCCTAGCAAAAGGACATTGGAAGAAAAGATGGGAAGTCTTCTCCTCATTATGAGAGCATAAAAATGCATTACACTAACCTACATGTGATGCATTTAAATTTTGACATGTTTGCAACAAGCGGGGACCACACAACTGCTTAAAGGAACATAATCTAAGTCATACAACTTAATTGATAAGGTGAAGGTTATAGTTGGTAGCTTAGATGAAGGGGTTGGTCAGGTAACGAGACATAAGCCATCTAAGGCATGATTTAAGTGACTTTGCATTAGTTCAACGAGTCACCATCAAATTAGAAACTCATATCACAATATTTGAGATACAAAAGCTATAAGGGTTTTAGAATTTAGATAAATCCTATGGGATATAAACCTTAAAACCTTGGAAAATTTTACATAATTCAACACTTGTGTTGGTAAAGATAAACAAGATTATAATGATAATGATGGAAATGATGGATGGGACCCTCCCATGGACACTTTGGACCTTGTTGATGTATGGAGTAAACCGAATGATCGAGGCCCTCCTCCTCCTACTCCTCCTTTTGCTCTTGCATTCACTACTTAATGTCTATTTGTAATTGTGTTTGTGTTTTGCTATGGACTTAGCCCCATTTGAACTCTTAGGTTTTGACCTCTTCCACCCACCCTTTTTATGCAAATATGCGTAACACTATTTTATATCAATACTATTAGATTTCCACAATCTATATTACCATCAATTTTGCTGTTTTTGGATTTAATTGTGTGTTAATTTTTGTGTCAACACTTCGAATCACACTCTGTGATCCATCATCAAAATTAAGAACTCAAATAAATACTATTCGTAAAAAATATAATCATTTAAATTAACCTAAGATAAAAGAACTCATATATTTTACAATAAGATTTCAAGTTTAAAATTTAAAATAAATTAAAAATGAGATAAATAAAAAATAATTCCCATTTAAGATATAAAAATACTTTTAGGAAGAGGTGTCACTTCCATACAGCGAGTCGGTACCTTGTTTAGCAGTAAAGTGGGGGCCTTCACTCAAATTCAAACTTCCTCCCATGACCACGCTTAAAAAAACTTGGATATAACGAGAAGGATTTAAGAATAAAATATGAAAGAGACCTTAAACTTAGAAAGTGGTCAATGTAATAAAATTATTGAACTTTTCTGTTAGTGCCACATAAATGACTGAAACATCTGAACAATATTTTTTCCTCAACCTCCTGCTGTCGGCTCAGCTCCTACGGTACATCATTTTCCATGTCAACAATAAAATAAATTTAAGTTTACACCACATTTTACTTCTGATCATTCAAACCATAAAATCCAGGTCTGCCTCCGTTCTTTCGACCTCGGCCCAGATCAATTGCACATCCTATTGCAAATTTTCTTTTCATGTGGGTTTTCCACAGATCCAATGTCCCCACAAGTGAGTGAATTTTTTTCGACCTGAGGCAATCTGAGCGTAAGTGTGTTTCAAGACCATGAGAAGGTACACCATTAAGCAATTTCCCTTTATATGTGTATACAACAGTACTGCATATATATCGATTACAGTAATGGGTTGCGCTGTATTGATTTCCAGGGGAGTAAGTGGTCACAACAATGAGATTCTACCAAGGAGAGGGCAGCTGGGGAGCAGACATTTGAAGCAATTTAGTGCAAGCGTGAAAGGGATAGCAGGGAGGTTATCAGTAGCTCTGTTGGTATTGCTGATATGCACCGTATCTCTGTTTTCTCGAATCCGAGACGACAGGCTTATTGCTCAATCACAGGTCAGTCGGTTTCGTTGCTTTGAATCCCATAATTTGTCATGAAATATTTTTGTATCTTGAAGATAGTAATAAGCATATCAATTTGATTGCTTGAAACCCCAAAGCCATGAATTCTCAGCGCATCTTAGTTTTTAATTTTTTTTCAGTATCCATGTCAATTTGACTCCTTGAAATCCCACGACATGTCATGATTTGCCTTTTTGTCTTAAAAACTGTAGTACCTATGTCAATTTTATTTGTAGGCATTTGAACTACATTGTAAGGATGCACTTTAGGCACTTGAGCTACATTGTTCGGATGAACAGGCATTGGGTTACTCTCTGGCCTTGGCATTGATCTACACTTGAGTTACTCCCTAATACGTGTCTGTCATACTTGAACGTGTTTCTGAGTTCCATTGACCTATTTTGGTCGCTCACACAAGGACTTCTTGGGAGTCAAATCAACAGATTTTGGTTATTCGGGTATATTAATATAATTTCATTCTTTTTTTCATTGCTCAAGGAACCACCATTTGTCCAATTCCTTTTGCATCTCAAAATATTAAGCACCCATGTTAGTCTTCTCATGGCTTCTTGTAAAATTCGCAATACAGATAGAAAAAAATATCCTGCAATAGTTGGCGTCTAGCAACTACTCCTTCTAAATCTGCACCACTTGTATGAATTCTTTTCAAATCTTTAAAACTGCAGTACCCATGTCACTCATTTGTAGGTGTGTGAGCTACAGTGGATACCAATGTTGGGTTACCCTCTCTGGCTTTGGTAGTAATCTAGTGTCAGATTTTTGGGTTAGGGTACGTCTTGTTTCTGACACTTGTCTATCATACTTGTACCTATTACTGAGTTCCATTGACCTACAAGGTTGTATCCCTGAGTTCCAATTCATATCCTCTGGTCACTCATGGACATTGGTATAATTCCTTTCTTGATTGCTCAAAATTACATCACTTGTCGTGAATTCATTCTGCATCTTAAAGATTTTTGTCCCCATTTCAAATTTCGTATAGCTTCATATAAATTCTTTTTAATGATAGGAAAAAACTTTTGGGATAATGTTGGGTATAAAGCAATTAAATTAGTCCTAATCTTATGTCCCATATATTCTAATTTTAGAGTTTAGATGTTTTCACTGCCACATACTTTCCTTATTAGGTTAGTTCTGAGAGGGGGGGATGTCAGTTTTAATTTAGTACTGAAATCTGCTAAAATATAACTTGCTTTGTGGACCCATCAATGCATCTAAGCTTTTGAGTTATTACCTTGCTTTCCAGACTGTTGGATCCAGTGGCACTGAAGATGCTTTTACACTACAGGTTGGAAACTTGCATTTTCAAGTAGCTTTTTCTGAGTTTGTATGTAGAATTGATATGCATTATATCTCTCTAGATGGTTCATTTTACATAACAATACCCATAGCTGATTTGTTTGCATACTTTGCCAAGGATTCACTTGGAATATATGGTGAATGACTTAAGTTTAATTATGTATTATATAAATCATAACCAGGTCGTAAATGTATGCTCAACACATAGACATATTGAATGTCTATCTATTGAATAGTAATAGAGAAACTGAAGTAAGGTGTAGATACAAAAAGAGTTATCTAATGTAAGGTTAGATATTGTAGAAACCCCTCGGCAAAATAGAATAAGTCAGATGATTTTAAGTTTAAATTAACTTTACTGTCCAGATTTATTCAATGAATTGACAACATTGTTTTCATGTACCTTGTCTGTATTCCAATGGATTCAAGTAATTTTTTAGCATCAGGGAGATGGATAAAGTACATGAAAACAAGTAGATGATTAATGTTCATGAGAGATGGGTTCTTGTGAACAACTACTCATGAAATATGGGTCAAAGTGGATTCACCCAAAACTATGTAGCTGAATCCTGAAAAGTCATATCATATATTCTGATGCACTGTGAAAAGACCACTTGTATAAAAAATATAGCATTAATGATTCTGCATGAATAACAGAACCTCAACTAAGAAATAAAACTAATAGACAGTAACCTCCTAGGGTTAGACCTTTTTTTTAATTGAATATTTTAACATCCTGTTGGTATCATGTGCATGGATGATAGACCTTCTTTAGTTGGGAGTCAAGGATTCAGAGTTATATATTTTGCTAAATTTGTCTGGAACTATTTTCATTAATGAGTCTCGTCAATTTTAGGTTATAACTTATTTTTTAGTATTTGGATTGACAGTAAAAGGTACATGTTCAGGAAGCTAAGTCAATTAAATCAATTCAAATCATTATAAAATTCATAGTGGGAAGACTGACATAGGCTTGGCGCCACTTGTGAGTTGGATGAAACCATGCTGATCCTCCAAGGTTGCTTGCTGGCACTGTGCTGTATAGTTGCCATGACTTGCTCAAGTTTCATAAAAACATGCGATTTTTACAGTCTGATTTGTGTTTTTTATATTCTGCAAATTGTGAAGGTTTCTTTTGCAGTTTGAGAACGGTCACGAGGTTTTTTTTTAGTTGCATGGGGTGTCTGAACATCCCTTCACGGCTGCAATTGAAGCTTTTAGTGTCCCAAATGAAGGAACAGAGCTGAAAGTTTATTACAATACAGGCAGAAGGGCATCATTTCTCAGTCACAGGCAGAAGGAAATTCAGTGGACAGAGTAGAAGGGGCTCCAAAGATAATTCAATATTCACACAGCTATATCAACAATAAACTCTGAATGCATTACAATATTCCAATCATCAATTTACACTATGCAAACAAAAATAAACCTAGAACTTTTTTTTGGGCAATTATGTTTTTTTTTTCTTTTTTTGGCGAGGCTTGAGTCCAATTCAAAATTTTGTGAGTCTGTGTCAAGTCTGAGTTTTCCAACTACGATAAAAATGACTCTGGATTTTTTAAAAACGTGATGATATTATCTCTTTACAAACTGTGGTGAATTATGAGTAATATAGTATGAATCAACTGTCATTGTAAGAATTTTTCATAAAATCTCTTAGCATGAAGGTCATTTATTCCATAGTTCTACTTCTACCAAGGTCACCAGTGACTGGGTGAGATCAACAAGTGGTTGATGAAATTGATATATTTTCTGGTGAATATGCTCAAAATTAATTTGTATGAAGTGTATAGACTGGCATTTTATCAAAATATATCTGGTATCAGATTAGTTCAATAACTGGATGATGAAAATCAATAGTGTTTTATTTCATATCATCAAGATTTCCGACTAGTTAATGTTCAAGGCTTCTAAATGTACGGCCACCTAATAATTGTATATTACTAAATGTTTCTGTTTTTTGGGATTATTATATTTGATAAATTTCTATTTTTTTTGATTTTCAACTACCTAAAAACTGGAAGATATTTTATAAGAAGAATGAAAAGAATAGTCTAAAGCTATGGGATCTTGAAGCAGGAAATCATATCTGTAGTCTAGAAATCATAAAAATATTTGAATTGTAAATCTGAAAACTTAAAATCAGGTTTTAGTTTGCAAGGTGAGTGTATCCTTAACATTCTTAAGGCACAGGTCTCTTTTGACTTTTGCCCTTAACCGTAAACTTATATCAACTCTACATGTAAACCTAGTCACTCTTGAGAGATGGAGACTTTGAGGGAATTTGACAACCTCGCAAATGGCTTTAAAATCACTTTCAACTGTCTTTTCAATCTCCTTGGGGAAAGGGAACTTGTACATTTGCCCTTCCAAGGACTCTTAGTTCTAAGTTGACCTTCTGTTTTGAAAATTTTCTCTAGATTTCTGATAGCCTTGTTATCCTGCCAGACTATTTAGAGCCATCTGTCACTTGGCTTTATTTCCCTCTTGGTCGGCTTCAAACATGCTCTCATCACTATGGGTAGAGATTGATCACTGTATTTTTAGAGGAAAGGATTTGCTCTTTGTATGAGACAGAGACTGGTGAATTCTTTATCTCTAGATGCCTTATCTAATGTGAGGACAGAGGGATGTATTATTTCCTTCAGGATCCCGGAGGTTTCTTTTTTTGTTGTTGTTAGATATGCCAATTTGAGATATCTTTCTTTGTTCTTGAGAGAAGTTGATACTTTCAGGCATAGTTTACATACTCTTCGATTACTCTCGGAGTAGCCGAGTAATCTCCAAAAAATTTGCATGCCAAGTAATTTTTGCTTTTACTCGTGGGCAGTATGCAGATGGATTTTCTCCTGTCAAATTATCGAGTAATCGCCAGTAGCTCGCAAAAAACCCACAAACTTGGCATGTTTGTGTGTGTATAAATATGTCTGTATATGTATATGCATGCAAACTTGGCATCCTGTGTATGTTTATAGATATGTATGTGTGCACAGTTCAGTCCTGAGTATACACATACATAAATATCCACACACATTTGCTGAGTATTTGCCGAGTATTTGTCGAGTATTTGCTGAGTTTTTCCTGAGTCAAAATTTTTGGGCTTGCCGAGTACTCTCCGATTCCGAATATGTAAACTATGTTTTCAGATACAGGTCACTTCAGAGGATTCTTAGTACAATTACCTTAATTATCTCTTCCTTCCATCCAATCATGAGCAACGGTGATGCCAACTAGCCAAATGTCTAGTGATATTCTTACTATACGTACTTGGCATTGCCCTTGACCTTTTCTACCTTGTTGCTTGAATGTGTCACACCCAATGGAGATACTCATTAGTAGCCTCCTCAATATAGATATCACTAGTTATTTTTAATTTTACCTGTTTCAGAAGTTCTTAAGCCTTGATGCTAGGAGTGCTTCATTTTCAACCTCCTTGTTGGTGATTGATAGGAAAATTTCAGTGCCGTTGAGGAGTACTCCCATGGCTGCATCATCCGACACCATTGTCTAGATGACATTCTCCATTAGGAACTTCCTCAAAATTTTTACAAGGATGAGGATGGCTAGCTCTATTCACTATGGTTGAGGGATATATAGCATCCCTTTTGTACTTGGTGCATTTCTTTATTTTTTTCTTTTGCTAAAGTTGCCCCTTCTTTGGTGCTCCTATGGTGTTCGTTTGCGATAATGTAAGTTGTAGATCAGCCCCATTTAGCCAAAATTGCCATTTGCCTGCATTAATATATTTCAATTTCTTAGAGGTCTTTGGAACTATCTGCTTATGTCTTTGTAGGGCCAAATGTGAGATGACCCCTGTTTTTCCTTATCATGCTTGTGAAGGGTTGCCTTTGTTGATCTCTTGTGCATTATCTTGAAGGCTTTGAAGGGTGGTTTCTTTTGTCTATATTATGTACCCAATACAGGCTCTCTTTTCACAAAGTCCAAGTTCACATTCAGTCTCTCATTTATATTATGAAGTGTGATATACTATGTCACATAAATCACATTGAGGCCTAGAGAGAATTTCATCTGGTTTTGATTGGGAATCTGGTGGACAGCACGCTAAATTGGTTGAACTTAGATGCATTGCAGACAGAAGTGATTAATTACAACAATTGTTGCATAGAGATAATCAAAGAACTGTGACTAAACAGACTATTGTCACCAAACAAACTATTAACGAATGGAGGAAAAAAAAGAAATAGAACGATATTGTAGCAAAGAAACTAATTATACCATTAATTTGAGAGGTATGTAAGACCATCTCTAGGAAGAGAATTGAAGCTACCACTCCCTGATCAATGCAAAAGAGGTAATTTTTTGAGAAGAGATGTGAATTCTCCAATAAATACAAAAAGAGTTAGCAGTATTTGAGAAGAGATATGAATTTATCACAGTCTGCTTTTGGCTCTCTCTATGCTGCTACAACACTCTGATCTTTACATTTGTGTGGTATTTCCTTTATATCTGTTTTTAGCAGGAAATGAAAATTCTAAAAACAGGAAGTCAAGTGATCTGCCTTGGAATTTGAAAAGCAACACGATAAGCCTTTCCCCAAGAAGTTGAGGTAACTTGTTGAGACCTGAAATTCATCAAAACACTTTTTCAGTTACTGAAAATTCGAGAAATTTTGATATTTTTTTTGTATTTAAGAGCCCTTCAGAATTTTCCTCAAAATTTTTGGCATCCAAAAGAGAAGGGGAGTGACTTATATAGAAAATTAAGCAATCTGCCTTGGAATTTGAAAAGTCATGAGATGAGTGTTTCCCCAACAAGTTGAGGTAACTTGTGGAGACATGACAGTCATCAAAACACATTTTCAGTTCCAGAAATTCTCAGGATTTTTGATACATTTTTGTACTTATATTTTAGGAGCACATAACCCCTTCACAAGCATCTGCAGTTTTGAATATTCTCGCAACAAGAGCAAGCGCAATCTCAGGTGTGAAGCATTTAGAACAAGAAATGAATTACTTTTCTGAAATACTCACTTGAGGAACATTACATCATCCTACCATTGGCAGATTATAAGCATTTTAGATAGACCTACTTATAAACAAGTTAAACAACAGGGAATCCAGTTCACCCTACTAACATTCAAAGCACAATGTAGAACATTGCAAGAATATCAAGGAGAAGACACATTGAATATACTATGCTAAAAGCTATGAAGGACATGCTTTCTATTGTAAAACTTTGTACTTGATTTTCTGTTTTTGTCGAAGACCTTACAGATTGGAAACATACCACTCTACTCAGGTCAAAATCAATGAAAAATTTGCTTATATCTGGAACAATCACACTCATAGTTAACATCATATATGCCCTTGAAGACATGAAAATAATAGCCAAAATTGATCACTATTCCAAGAAGTGAAACTATTGAAATCAAGGACACAAATAAGCTATGGATAAAAAAGAACAATGCAGGCAAAATCCATTACTCTTTGTCTCACGGATTGACAAAAAGTTAAATGAAAGGAGTCAATTTGACATCTCATAGATATATATGTCAATCCAACTATCCATAGTGTTTTGACAATCATAGTCTTGAAAATGGGTCAAGAAATGGAGGCTCCAAATATTGATATTGGAAATATGAACACAGATCATCTTGAAGCAACCAAATAAAAACAAATCAAATCTAACAGAACACTCTTATTTGCTTTATGCTTCCAGGTGAAAACATCTTAAAGGAGGGGCTTGCTATATGCCTACATATGAATCAAACAGTGAAACAAAATACTAAATATATATTTACTAAGAAAATGTTGGCATTGCCAATAGGTTATAATTATTTTGAAACATGCGTTCATGCATGTGTGTGTATTTTTAAATATGTGCAGTTATGTCATTAGACATTTGTTGAAAACATTTGTTCTTGAATTTGAAATTTTTCAAAAAAATTAGTTGCAACTTCATAGTCTCTTTGATGCTTTGTCATTTGATTCTTTGTAAGTGTCGCATTTTTTAATTCCATCAATAGACTTGACAAAAATGCAATGCAAATCACATGCTGATGTTGATGATAATTGAATTTTTCTGAGTTGTTTTCAATCCTTTTCACTAATTGTATGATGTTGATTTGACCATACTTTTCTATAATTGAGGTTTTTTTGTTTATCATAATAACTCTGGTAGCAATGATTATCTTCTCCTTGCAGATTGATGTGGGAATACTTTGGACTGGTGCTCCTTCTAATGGTTGGAGGCCATCCTCGGCACCGAGATCTCACTGGCCTCGTATACTATTCTCATGAACTTGCTATGACTTAAATTTTTTTTCTATAAAATCCATTGCTGAATAAATATGGTAAATACAAGTGTTTCTAAAATGTGTTCTATCTCATCGTTGCAGCACCACCCAAGGAGAGCAATGGATATTTAGTGGTTCGTTGCAATGGTGGTTTAAATCAGCAACGCAGTGCGGTATGTAAATCTGCTGATTTGTTTTCAAATATAGATACTTTCTTAGTTAAACTTTGTTGCTTCTAATGACTCTAGGATGTTTTTGAGATTCAACTGGAAAATTTTCTCAGCTAACATTGCTTTAGATGGTGGCAGTTGGCTCAGATATGGCTGAAAGGTTGTAGTGTAAATAATGCCTTTAGGATCATTCAATTATGCTTTATGGTTCAAATATCCATTGCATATGAAGTGTTGTTGGATTTTATGTTGTGCTAGTAATAAAATAGTGGTATAGTTTATATGGCTTGTTTTTAATCCTATAGTACTAGATTTAAAATTGCCCCAATAGAGTTTCTAGGTTTTTTTAATCTATAGACTAACTTTTAAGTATTCTATCTGTCGTCTATCATGGATGTATCATTATAATTTTTTTTTTTTATGCAGCAAGAAAAACACTGATTCATTTATTTCAAATCTGTTTTTTAAAATGTGTAATTAAATGAATAATGTACTTGCTAGTAATCATGCTTTTTATGTAAAAAATGTTTTAAATTTTTTCTATACTTTTCCATATAATTTTAGGATGGGGTCTCTTATGCTTTGATCCTACTGTCCACTATCCTGTCCTTTGAAATCTGGGGTTTCTCTTAAGTCATTCCTGAGCATTGATGCAGTTAAAGATGGAGGGCCAAACTAATGGTGACCTTGTCGTTGTAGCCAAAACCCAAATTTAATACACATCCCTGATGTATTATGAAGATACAAACTTGAATGGTTTTAATTTACATTTAAAAACATGAAGGAATCATGATCGAATTTATAGAAATTAAGTGGCATATCTGAGCTGGAGATTTCTTTGGGACTAGGTGAATGCAAGGACAGCAAGTTGGCTGGAGGATTAAATGTCGATGTGACAAGATTTATTATAAACCTTATCTTTGATATTTAAAATTTCAAGTTGCCCACTCATCTGGATGGTTCGCATGTATAAAATTATGAAGATGTGTATTTTTTCATTTAATACAGGCTCTGGAAATTGCACCATTTGCAAGTATGACAAGCCACGGGGCAGAATTGTGGACAAGAAATGCTTCAGCTGACAGGTCTTGTAGTCAGCATACAATGCCTTTATTATGTTTGTTAATATGGTTGTATCCGATTATGTATTAATTGTTTGTTGTCTTTTGGATAGTTATAGGAGCTGGTTGATAGACAGTTGTGTTCTTGTGGCAACGATTGAATCCTTTAAATGGTCTTAGCATTGTCAAGGAAAGAAGTCTAATCCTTGGCTGACCATCTTTGGTCTATTTTTGTAATAACTTCATGTATGAATAAAGATATACTTTTATTCCTTTGTCTGGTATGCATTATTGTTTCAAGTATTAATTTTATCGAATAGGAGAGCAAACATTTGGAGCTGTTGCCTTAAAAGAAATCGGGTCAGATTTAAGATATTCATGCCCTTAGACCCCAATAGAGATTAGACAATACTTAAGGATCGTAGAACAAAGAGAGAGGAGGAGACAACTATGGGAGAAAACTAAAGAAAACATAGTTGTACAATTCCAAATTCAGAGCCCATCTCAAGAACGGAATTGAAGTCAACATGTGAGTCAAAGTCAGAGCTATAGTGGAGGAAAACCATAACATTCCCACCACAAGGAAATGTACGAACTACAAAGGAAGAGTGGGAAGAGACAGCAAGACACTTACCACTAGCCGAGGAAGAGTGGGAGATAGAATCTAAAGACTCGTTTTTAGAAGCCTACGAAAGTGTAACCTTTGAGGCATTGAAGGATTGTTGATTGAAGAAGAATTGGTGATTGAAGGAATTGAGCCAAAAAGTCTTGGTTCAAAGGTGTACAAGAGAGAACTTGGAGGCAATTCAAGTGTGTGGAACATTGAAGCAAAATGAGTTGATGATTCTCACATGGTCAAGAGTGTGAGAGAAGCATTGGAGTGTCTGAATCAAAACTCCATGTTAAGTAGGTTCTAGGCATTGAAGTTGCATCAGAAGAAAAATATGGTGACTCCACCATCAAACCCCAATGTTGAGAGGCTGAAGCTGCCCAAATTCATTGATAATGGGTTGAAGATCCAATAAAGCATTGCAAGACTTGTGAAACAATATGGGCAACAAATGGCCAAGATGATAAAGTGTATTGGCTTTGGTCCTTCCTAACCACCCTAAGTGGTATAGCAATTGATTGGTATTTAAGATTGAATTGGCTTCCAAAACTACTTGGGAAAGATTAAATAAGGCTTTTGAAGAGGAATTCAAGTCACTATGGGACAATAATGAAATCATGGTCAAAATATACAATACGAAGGAGGGCAAACATGAGAATATTAGAGCCTATAATTGTAGGCTCGAGGAACTCCTAGTAAAGTTAGAAAATGTATTGGCCAACAACCTCAAGAAGCGATGATTTATCGAAGTTCTCATTCCTTCACTACAAAAAAAAAATGAAGGTAGTGCCACCCTCTTGATGTGCAGAAGCCTACAATTGGCAATGGACCTAGAGAGAGGAAAAAATGTCCTCTTGTGACAATAGAAAAACAAAGGAAGATCAAAGTTTGAATGACAACAATGAGAATGAATCTGGAACCATGGAAGCCTTGATAAGAGATATGATGCCGATGATGAAGGAACTTAAAGCAAAAAAAGAAACTAGTAAAGAAAGCAAAGAACTTGGTGCATGAAATGGAAAGGTGTAGTTTGCATAAAAAATGATTGTCCAAGAAAAATGTTTTGTGATATTTGTTAGGTTAGGGGTCATTCGATCAAAGAATACCCATAAAATTTGAGTAGGAACATCCAAGTGCTCTTAACACAAGGAGAGTAATCCTCTCCACCCAACACCCCACCAAAGCCACACATTAATAATGCATCTCCAGGCAGATACCAAAACCAAAGAGGGGGAGGTTGGAGTTGGATACAATACGGCTCTAAAGGTTGTTCCATTGTACAATGTTGGGAATGTAATGAATTGGGACGCTTTGCAAGAGTTTGCTATAACAACCAAAGCACAATGGGATTACTATTAGAACGGTGTGAACCTAGAGACTAGGAAGATGTTGGCTATCAAAGTGAAAGGCCACTATAACATGATTGATGTTGAAAGACATAACAAAGTATTGGCCGTTACTCAAATCCAAGTAAAGAAGGTTGTGTATTTGGACCCATGTTACAAGAAAAAAAGAAAGAATTTGTGAAGCAAGAGCTAAAGTGGAGAATTCTATGCCTAACGAATGACACCACTTAAATGCAAATGTAAGTGCGATAACAAATCAATTACAATTTGGTACAACTATTACAAGGCAAGTGCTTCAAACTTCTTTACTAGTTAAAATAGTGGATTTATTACAAAATTTTCTTGAACTTTGAAATGTTATCACCAATATTGTATTCAGGAACAGTAAGATGGCTCATTTAGAATTTGAAGAAAATGTAGACCCAATAGCTGAACCTCCATTGTGAGGAGACAAAGAAATGGATCCTATGTTACTAATGGCTAACATTGCAAAGAAACTAGTGGTGGTGCCCAAAAGATCCTTGGAAGGACTTTCACAAATACAATTGTTGATGGTGGATTTGGTGTGAATGTACTTCCAGAAGATACTCGGAGAAATCCAGGTAAGTTGACCATATGAGCCCCAACTTTTCAACTGGTGGGTGTAGATCAACAAGGGATCAAGGTGCTTAAAGTTTTAATGGCCTAAAAGGTACTCATTGGAACTCAATATTTTTAATTAAATATTGTGGTAATCTCATTATGGAAGAAAGTCTATGATGCATTGCTGGGTCAGGGCTGGTTGGTGGTAGTCAAAGCTGGCCACAACTAGACAAAGAACACACTCGAGATTGAAAACAACGGTTGGAAGTATATAATCTATTTGACGATCCAAGCAATAAGTGAGGAAGCACCTTCCTTGAATTTGTTAGATTCAGATTTCAAAGAAGATTGGATAGAGAAGCATGACCAGGATTGGATGTAGCTGAATGATGAAAGGATTTTGTAATTACAAGCATGTTCAAAAGATATAACAAACTCTCTTTGTGACTTATTTCACTGGCAAATGGAGGACTATGAAGCAGTTCCATCAAATTCTAATTTTATTGAAGCCATGAAGATAAATGAAGAGGAGCCAATGAAGAATGATTTTGATTGTTGGACACAATACAAGATTTGCAAAAGTTGGTAGTTTTGGTTCCAGCAGAAGCACCCAACTTCACGAAAGATTTTCAAATTAATGAAGGTATGTCTTAGAATAGTAAGATGAAACAGATAATCAATTTGGAGCTTACAAATATTTGTTGTGATAATAAATGCTATAAAGGACCATACTCGTTGTATATTTCTGCAGAGACATTCAGGTTAGATTAGAACATACTTCACAAGAAGTTTATATATTGATTAATGGTTGGCTTTGGAACTGGGCACATCACTCTATCTAGCATGAAGGTTTAACGAAAACGTGTTGGTTCACCTCGACCAATGCACCTCTAGGTAGGGGTCTCCAAATGCAATGTAGTGTTGTATATGATCCCTCGTAGGGCTCAAATTCAAATAGGGAATCTTAGGAATTGGTGTGAGATTCAAAAGCTTGCTGCAAGTCCAATACAAGGTTTTTTCATACAATAAATTGTCTAATTCAAGCCATTAAGGTAGAAAACATGGATGTAGTGATTAGATCTTCATGAAACTTTGATGAAACGTATAGATTTTTTTTGGTGAGCTTTTGTTTGCAACTGCAGCTCAAGATATTGAAAACTAATTGCTACGAAACTGTTGAATGCTGATTCTGTATTCAGTGAAGGATATGAAGCTTGATTGAAAGAAAGAACAAATGTGGAGGAAAGCGATGTTGGAAACCTGACACTTTTTTATTGGAAAACAACTAGAAAATGCTCGCAATACCTGCAAAACAAACAAATGTTTATAACTTTATGGTGATAGAGGGATTGCTTTAGGCTAGGGATGCTCTTGCATCATAATGTTTGTCTAGCATGGTGATTCTAGCATGGTGATCCTTAATTTTCTCTTCCGAGGAGGCACATAACAAGTACTTTCTTTGTCTATCTTATTCATTGTCTCCTTGAAATAAGGAGATTGAGCAATGTGGAACGGAATGCCGTTGACAAAGAAGAGTTTTCCAAAGGCATCTTCCTCATTTCAATCCCATGCATTATACATGTCCATAACTGGATTTTGAGCTGAATCCAAGGCCATTCATTTCCCTTTATGCTTCACTCCATTCACCTCAAAATATGGGACAATAGGAAGTGTGGAACGATAAACTTGCTTGTAAGTCCTAAAGGAAGGGGTTGGTGTAGATGGAGTAAAGAAATTTCCCTTATACGATTGGTGACATTCTCACAAACCCCAACCCATTTGCCAGTTATATGGAGAAAATGTGGATTGACCCTATAACACTGCCCTTCCAGTTTTTGAGCAAGTATTGGACGTTCAATATGGATTCCCCCCTGCATTGGATGTTTTGCTGTATCAATGATGGAGGCAAACTGTTGCAAAGTATTCTTTTTGTCAAATGACCCTTTGGCCCTTGGGGCAAATATTTTAGAATGACAATCAATCTTTGTGGCACTTGGAATTGAAATTTTGTTTGCATTGCTTTTTCTCCTTCTCCAACTTGCTCATTTGCATTGTCCATGTCTCCATTACCTAACAATCTTTATCATTGTAACTAATTACCAGTAAGATTTACTAAAAATACATGTTCAACAAATTTAAAGTGCACTTTAAAAAAGTTTAATTGCAAAAAAATAAAAAGGCACCAAGGGAAAATGCCAAAAACAAAAAAGAAACATACTTATCCCTTTTCCTGTACATTTTTGAATCCCAATGAATGGACTTTCTATTACAACAGATGTATTTAAGTTACTATTACACATTTATTTGGCTATCCTTCATATGTATTTGGCATTCACTCAAATGTGCAGGTGGATACAATTTACCAATGGAAAAACATTTAGAGATCCTCTAGAAACCTTAGTCATGTTCTCATAGTGAGACATTGGTTTTAGTCCATTAGGAAACTATGGTTTTCTTTTGTGAACATATGTTGTAATGCAAAACTTGTGATGTATTTTTATAATTTTTATCTTGTTATAAAGTTGTATGTGTTAAGGTCTTGGGCGAGAGTCATCCTATATGAAACTTTTTGGTTTTGAATGTGAAAAAAAATACAATAATTTCTTTTATTTGATCATTTAAAAATTGAAACTGAAAGTAAAACAACAAAAAATTCTAATTTTTCAACACTTGAACCAATGGATGATGAAAAAAATCGTTATCCAATAGTTTAACGTGTTAAAAAAATCAGATTGAATCAAAATTAAAAGCCAACTTTGAATTCACAAAAAAGCACCACCTTTGAGTTTGGCTTTTCCAAAGGGGATATATAATCTGGTTTAAAGTCAATGTAAATGCATAGTTTTATCCTTGTTGATGGCAGTGATTGTAAAAATACCTTTTATTCTACTTTCTTCTTCTTTGTCTTCTCATTTGGTTGTTTTGGTTGTTGCAAAAGCGTGATGTGCATGGGTTTAAAAGTTATGTAGGTTGGAGGTCTTGGTGGGACCCACTTTTAGGGTTTAGTTTGTTTTGAATTTTTTTTCTTCTGTTTCATTAATGGTCAAGGTATGTCATGACGTCTCCAACCTGTCTTGGGGATGCTAGGGTGTTCCCACTCCTTACAAAGGAAAAAGGCATATCCTCATAATTTTTAAAATCACAGGAGATGGAGGGAGTTAAGTGCATAGAGAGATCTTCCAACCCCTTCCCCCTATCTCCATGTCCCCAAGATGTCCCAGACAGGTTGCCAGCCCTTGGGGATGTGTTCTTGGGGAACATGGGTATTTTTGTCTTTTCAGTTGGATAATGTTTCTGTCCTTTCCTGCTTTTGTTGTGAAATTTTCTCATTGTGAGATCCTTATGGAGCTTTGCATCCTTTTTTATCTCCATTTTGTCCTGTTTGTGTTAGTAGTTTGTCTAAAAATAATCTAGCAATGTTCTGAATTTTACTATACTGTATCGGTCAGCCCATTCCATCATTATAAATCATTTATTAGGCATTTTTGGTAGGTTCTTTTAGGATTTTTTCATTTAGAGTATTCCATCTGTGTTTCAGGCCAAGAATTAAGTGTCAAGTTTTCTAATTTATTTGAATTCTTGCCACAAATAAAGATGCCATTATGAAACATAAGCACAAGCTGCATTCCTCTTTACAAGAATCATGAAAGGTAATGGATGTATTTTTGTCTGGAAAGATGAACAAGAATCAGTGTCCATCACTAACATAACGTGATTCACATGGTATTTTCATTTTCATAAAATATGACATCCCTACTTTATCTACTAGAGAATCAATTCTTGGATTTTAAATGTTTACTTCTCAAAATCTCTTTCAAGTATTGTTAAAGACCAGTTCAAGAATATGTACAAATATTGAGACTCATTTCCAGAACTACAGGAGATACGTAGACATTATTGTAGGGTAGCAATATTGCAGTTTTTATCGTTTAGTATTATTTTTGTCTGTTATGGCTTTTCAAGATTGGATTGGGGAATACATTGTCAACTCTCCAGTGAATGATTTCTGTTAGCTTCATACTTTTTAGTTGGCTTTTTCAACTGGACCTAATTTCAGAAATAGATATCCCCTCTTGAGAAAATGACATTGCAGTAAGATTGTGTTTTTAGGTCTTGTAACATGCAAAGCTGTGTCTTAATTTGCATTACATATGGATCATCTTTTTCAACTCTATTGTGGCTATGTACTAGGGTAGTAGTTGGAACTTGGAAATATAACAAATTATATGGAAGATTTAGCATCTTTTTTTTGTAGAAGCTTCTATTTTGAGCAGCTTGTCAGGCTGATTTACTGAAATTTTAAAGTCGAGTGTGACTTTCAGTTTCAGTTTGTCTGAAAATTGTAATAGTTCTTCTATCTTAATATTAATGTGGCAGTAGATGCCCTTTGTCCATGTATGACTTGGCTATACATTTCAATAAACTTGCCAAGGGAAGATTGCTTAGAGGTATTCTCTTCTAATGGTATATTGGAGATGAATGTGAACTTTGATTGTTGAATACAAGTGTATGGTCATTGCAGATATGTAATGCTGTCCTTGCCGCCAGAATAATGAATGCAACACTTGTTTTGCCTGAGCTTGACACAAATTCATTTTGGCACGATAAGAGGTATTTCTTCAGTCTCTAATTCCTTTGAGCAGTCGTCTTTTTCTCCTAGAACTGGTCATGATTTCCTTTTGGCATGACAGCTTTTTTAATCTGATTTTCATCTTTAAGTAGTTATTTTTGCATCTGAATTAAATGTGGAGAATTTATCTTCAACTAACCATATGTATGATGCATTGAATGCCAAACTTTTTTTCTATTAAGATAAGTTGGAAGCTCTGAATTTTTACATAGCTTAGAAATGAAATATAATAGAAGAGAGATGGTAGCCTTGCAAGTTCTCTACAATTTTTTTTTAAATTATGGTTGAAGATGGTAAAGGATTGTTGTTGTTACTTAAAGTTTTTTATTTGCAAACTAAAATAATTTTCTCACTTCCAGGTTTACACCATCTCTATAGCAATATTATTCTTGTGATATGTCAATTTTTCTGTTTCTATATATTGTTGCTTGAAGGTGGAATGCCTATATACAATCATGTGTATTATGTGATATTGTTGTATTGTGTTAACATTTTAATCCACACGTATCAGTGGGACACGAAATGGAGTAGATGTGTTGTAGAACCAGTCTTCAAATTTGAAGAGAAATTCTTTGTAAATAAAAACTAACTTAAAACTAGATAATATGTACTTGTTATTCACGATCTTTACAATGTATTTTCTTGGATGATTTAGAGTATGCAATACAAACAAACAAACTAAAAATCCTATCTTTTATTTTTCTTAATTTAGAGCATCAGGCAATTTTGCACATCAACACTAGACGACGTTTTTGGGTTTACTGATTGAAAGAAATCCTTAAAACTATATTCTTACAGTGTTCGACTAAAAGCAAAGACCAAACAATGTAAGTACACATACAAATTGAATAGTTTAAAACATAAACACAAATGCTTTGGTAAATTAACTGAAGGGAATGACATGAAGCCGCGATCTCCAACTTTGACTAGACTTTGAATACAACACTTGCAAATTTGATAGAAGCTACTCAATCTAAGTTTTTTGACAAAATTTTCTGTAATGATTCCAAGTCTGGTTGAACACACAGCAGTAGCAATAACAGAGACTAACCGGAAAATATATGCTCAGATTTTACACACACAGGGAACGAATCAGATTTGGAATTGAAACTATTTGATCGCACAGATGTATGTGAGTGAAACCCAAACAAAATGAAATACACTTAACACAGTTCGCACACAATCACAGGATAAAGACATCAATAAGGTTTCCTTGAACTGAATATATTGGATACTCAAGCAGAAAATATCTCACACCCATTGAGGCTTATAGCCACTTAACACACCAATACACCACTCTCATGTACAGCAGGAACAGGACATGATCTGAGCCCAAATCTGAGTAGATGATAAATGAGTCCTCAATTTCACGTCTGCCTGCACAATGGGGATTAACTGATGCTGCTGTGTGCACTCTTAACACCAACTGTAATTGTCATGCATAGTGTAAAATTCCTTACACAAAACAATGCTATCTTCTCACAGATTAATGAATTTATGCCAGAGGTAGGAATCCGACAAATTGAAAGAAGTGATACTAGAGCTCTGCCCAAGGCGGCGTTGCTCATTGCCACGTTTGCAATCCACTTGACTTATGACTCGACTCCTATTTGTTCCACGATCCTCAAATCCGCGTCTATGAGGCCTTCGTTTGATAAAGATCGTACAGTCTTCAATGCCTGATTAATATGTTGAGGCGTCTTCCCGTGTTGTCGCCTGGTGAATCCGAGTGCTCCTTTGTCTCTGCTAGTCGCTTGGTGATTACTCCTGCTGAAGATGGTTGACCGGTGTATGATCTTGTGAGAATATATTCACTGCGTGTTGGATGAAAACGATGGCTTGACGGATGCTGCTTGTGCGGCCATCGCCACTAGGCTCAGCTTGAGCACGTGGTCGCTCCTTGTTTCACCTCTATTCCCTGAATGGCGTGTTTGGTCCTGAATTGGATGTCGTTGACTTATTACACCATCACTACCCTGTTCACTTGATAACCTGCATTGGCATCGAACTTGGAGTGATGATTGGAACTGTAGAAGAAAGCTTAACACGAAATTTCCAGGCTTGCACTACGTGAGTACCTGGTTGCCTTGCGTGAGCAGCTATGCTCTCACCGATAGTAGGCAAGGATCCAAATCCAAATTCCGTGATGATGGAGAGAGCAAAGGATGTCGCCTAAATACTTGGCCTCACAAAGGTCAGCCACAAACTATAATTAAAATTGAAATTGAAATTTAAAATATTAAACAAGGCGCCAAACCAAGAGGTCGGCCAAAAGTCCTAATTTATATTAATTTATTTATTAATTTATTAGTGTTTAGAAACATTGTGCTTCATCAAGTCGTCTAGATTACTTCATTTTGGATTTGGGACATTACACATAGAATAAGGACTTGACATGGATCTAATAACTCGAATGACCCAATGACGAAAGCACCGATCGAACACGAGTGACGGGGAACTCCAAATGAAGCTGGAAGATGATTGTGCTTTGCTATGATGAACCGACCAGGTGAATAGTTGAGTTCCAGATCTCTTGCCCAATGGACGCCTAGGCCTCTTGATTCCCAGTGAATGATGGATCACATATTTGCTAAGATGCTGTGATGTCATGATAGATATTGCCGATTCTAGTGCACTTGAAAGATCGTGCCTCCTGTGACGGTTGGGTTTGTCAATGTTGAGACACTCTCCTTCATGCGATGGAATTCCCGACTGGCTAATGACTCTCGTGAGGTGATGATGCCTTATGCTTCTGATGTTGAAACGCCTGGAAAAGGTTTCTATCTCTTCTAGGATTCTTGATGCACTCCAAATGAGGTTTCCGTCTCATTCAAAGGAATGATTCATTAAGGTTTTCAAGAGAATCCCAATTCTGTTTCTTCCAATCGATCCTCACCACAATGGCCTGAGGTCAGATAAATAGGAGATTAGCACCGCCTCCCCAAATGGGTCAGCCACTAATAATTAAATTTAAATATTATTATTCAATAATTTAAATTTAATAGTATTATGATTATTTAATATTATTATTATTTATTTAATTTAAAGATTATTCTTATTTTCAAATTAGCATTTAAAAATGTTTTTCTGCTAGTTGGAAATAGGTCCCAAATTAGGGACATGAGAGTCCTCCTGTCCTGAAAATTGCTTGTCCTCAAGCAATTCGCGCTTGTATTCCTAGATCCCATATCAGTCTGAAAGTCACTGCTCCACCATTCAATTGGGCTACTTTGTTGTAACCATTGTTAATTTAGTGATCAGATATTGTTAATTTAGTGATCAGATAAGTGCACAGAAAATTAATTCAAAATCAGACACAATAACACAGCAGATACCCTGGGAAAACCCTCCACTTGAGGGAGAAAAACCCAGCAACAATAGATCTCACTCATATATATTAAAAGAGGCAACAATTCTCTTTACAATGAGGCCAATACCAAGGCCAAACTTGCAGCACTTATACAATATATAGAGACTGATAACAAACTGCACTTGACAGTAAACAATTCTGTCTCTAATGAATTCGCACTGCTCTTTAGAAGAATCCGCACAGCACTTAGAAGAATTCGCACTAGATATAGATGGATATTCGAACTTGCTTGTAAATTGATATGAATAAATCTCAAGTAACAACAGTGAGCTCCTTTTATAGATATCGATAGGATATATCCAATGGATGTGATCTTCCAAGATGCAATGTCGGCCTCTTATGCAAAGACGTCTCTTAAAAAAAATCGCGCCATTAAATGAAGTCGGCTATTAAATAATTACGCCTCTTGATGACTAAATCATTTTTATCATTTAAAGTTTATCTTCTTTTAGCAAATCGGAATGACTCTTAAATCGTGCCTTTAAAAGATCTTATAAATTAGATAGCCTTTGGCTATTATCTAATTTCTTCAAGGAAAGATATCGCTGGAAGTTGCTACGATGCTGCTTGAAACATTAACACTCCCTCTCAGCTAAGGAGCACACTTCTAGCTGCTCAAGACATATCACCTCATCGTGATGTCAGATATTGCCTCAATACGATATCAACCATAATGGCTACAACCATACTATGGTAAAAGATAAATATCACCTCAACGTGATAGTAGATATCGCCTCAACACAATATCTACCATAATGGCTACAACCATACTATGGTAAAAGATAAATATCACCTCAACGTGATATTGGATATCGCTTCAACACGATATCTACCATAATGGCTACAACCATACTATGGTAAAAGATAAATATCACCTCAACGTGATATTGGATATCGCCTCAACACGATATCTACCATAATGGCTACAACCATACTATGGTAAAGATAAATATCACCTCAACGTGTGGATAATACCTCAACACGATATCTACCATAATAGCTACAACCATACTATGGTAAAGATAAATAACAAGGAATATTACCTCAAACTTCTCTCGCAGAGAATGTCTCATAGAATGGCTCACTGATACTGAGACTCTTTCTCAGTCAAGGCTGGATTCTCCACCATACCAAGCTTATCTCGAAAGTATACAAACTTTATCCTGGAGAGGGGCTTGGTGAGAATATCTGCCGTCTGCTCATCAGTGCTGATGTACTTCAACTGTACAGCCTTCCGCAGTACCATATCTCTAATGTAGTGGTACTTGATCTCAACATGCTTCATTCTGTCATGGAACACAGGATTAACAGAAAGCTTCACGCAACTCTGATTATCACAATGGATGATAGTAGGCTCCATTGACTGTCCAAACAATCCTGCAAGGAGCTTACGAAGCCACACTGCTTCCCGAGTTGCCATACAAGCTGCAATATATTGACTCTGCTGTACTCAATGCTCTGGATATTTGCTTCTGGCTGCGCCCGGAAATCATAGAACAAAGCTGAAGCAACAACCGGAGGTGCTCTTCCTATCATGACACATCCCCTAATCGAATCGTAAAACCATGTAACTCCAAGTGCATCTGAAGTATACCTCAACCCATATCCAACTGTGCCACGCAAGTATCTCAGGATATGTTTAGCTGCAACAAGATGTATCTGTCTAGGATCACACATAAACTGGCTAAGTGCACTCACTGCATAGCAAATATCAGGTCTAGTGTTAACCAGATACATCGAGACCCAATCAACTGTCTGTACAATGTAGGATCCACCAAGTCTGAATTAGGCTGCGGCCTCCTTCAACTTATGTAGGTTGGTCTCCATAGGTGTAGACATGGATTTGCAATCCATCATGCCAAATCTCTTAAGTATATCAATGGTGTACTTCCCTTGACTTAGAATCATCTCATCGGTTTTGCGGACTTCTAATCAAGGAAGTAATGCATGAGCCCAAGGTCCTTCATCTCAAATTTCGAAGTCAACTCCTTCTTACACTCAAGAATCAGGTGATCTTCTCGAGTAAGGATCAGATCATCAACATATAAAACCAAAATTAAAGCATCACCATTGATTACCTTGAAGTAGAGATTTGAATCAGCATCATTCTTCAAGAAGCCCAAACTAGATAGGTACCGATCAATCCTTTCGTACCAAGCACGAGGAGCCTGCTTAAGACCATACAAGGCCTTCTTCAGCTTACACACATGTGACTCCTTCCCATGAACTTCAAAACCATCAGGTTGCTCGATGTAAACTTCTTCCTCAATTACGCCATTGAGAAAAGCTGTCTTCACGTCCATCTGATGAATCTTCCATCCTCTCGATGCAGCAATGGCAATGATAGTTCTAACAGAAGTGTAACGAGCAACAGGAGCAAATGTTTCTTCGTAATCAACTCCCTCTTTCTGAGAAAACCCTCGAGCCACAAATCTTGCCTTATACTTCTCAATGCTCCCATCTGCAGCATGCTTGATTTTGAAGAGCCATTTCGAAGATACCACTGATTTGCTCTTAGGTCTAGGAACAATGTCCCAAACATCATTCTTCAGAATTGATTGATACTCCTCTGCCATTGCATCTCTCCAAACCTGATGACTGGATGCTTCTTCAACACATGAAGGCTCTGAATCAATAATCTGACTCATCAAGGCAACATAATTGAAGAACTTATGAGGCCTTTTACTTTCTCTGAATGTGCCTCTAGGAGCTGCAAAGCTTTCTGCCTCTTGCATAGTACGCCTAGCCCATAGAGGTCTCTTTCTTCCAATGACAATGTCAGTAGGCCCATCAGTAGGCTCCAAGGGTTCAACAGGATCAGCATCTTCTTTTGGTTCAACAGTCTCCCTCTGAATCTCAGGAGTATGGTCAACTTCCATATCCTGAGGAGACTCTTCGTTATTGAACTCCATGTGAGTGCCCTTGGATCTCCTAAATGCAATGTCTTCCTCAAAGGTAACATCCCTACTGATCTCGATCAACTTTTGTCCTGGAATGTAAATTCTGTAGGCTTTAGATGTCTCGTTGTAGCCCACAAAGATGCCCTTCTTGCCAGAAGGCTCCAACTTAGTTCTCTTCTCCTTCGGAACATGGATATAAACAGGACATCCAAAGATTCTTAAGTGACTGACTTCAGGCTTCTTCCCTGTGAAGGCTTCTTCCGGAGTTATATTCTCCAAGACCTTGTGAGGACTTCTGTTCTGCACATATACAGCTGTCCTGGAGGCTTCTGCCCATAAGAAAGTCTGCAAATCTTGATCATGAATCATGGCCTTTGCTGCTTCCATGATTGTCCTGTTCTTTCTTTCTGCAACACCATTCTGCTGAGGATTATAGGGAACACAAAACTCCCTCTTAATCCCTGCATTAATACAAAAGTCTAGAAAACTACCAGAGGTGTATTCTCCACCATTGTCAGATCTAAGGACCTTAATTCTTTTACCAGAAAGGTTTTCTACTAAGGCTTTGAACTCCTTAAATCTAGCTAATACTTCCTCAGACTCTTTAGACCTCAAGAAATAAATCCAAGTCTTCCTAGAGTGATCATCAATAAACAGTACATAATACAAAAATCCGCTCGAAGACGGAACAGACATAGGACCACATAAATCTGAATGGATGAGATCTAAAATACTCTTAGATCTATTTTCACTACTATGAAAGGTGGCTTTTACATTCTTACCTAGAGCGCATCCCTTGCAAGTGCCTTCATGCTCCTTGTCGAACTTAGGTAGACCTGTCACCATCTTCTCCATAATAGGCAAGGCACGGAAGTGTAGATGCGCCAATCTTCGATGCCAAAGATCACATAGAGAAGAAGTATCATGAACCAAGGCTTGTAGAGGACGAGTGCAAACTCTGTAAAGACTTTCATGTCTAACTCCAATAACTTGAGCATCCTTGAAGGTAGAGTTCTCCATCCATACAAGAACTTTGCCTTTTGAGAAGGCAATTTGATATCCTTTATCTTTTAGGGCTGAAATAGAGATGAGATTGCGCTTGATCCCCGGAACATAAAGAACATTGCTCAACTGAAGTGTGATGCCTGAATCCAAATGGAGAGTAGAGGTCCCAATCCCTTTCACGGTGTAACTAGCATCATCTCCAATGATAACTTGTTCCAAAGAGTCTTTCTTCACCAAGCTTGATAAGTGCTCCTTGAACCCAGTGATGTGACGAGAAGCACCACTGTCAATCAACCATGTGTTGGTGTCGGTGGCAGCATTGCTTGACAAGGCTGAGCAAAACAGATATTCATCCTTCTGAGGAGAAACATTCTCTACATCTGCAATGGAGGCTTGATGCTTAGGTCTGTCAGGGCAATGTTTGGCAAAATGACCAAACTTGTCACACCTAAAGCATTGAATTTTAGACAAGTCTCGCTTCTTCTTGGAAGGGGGAGCATCATCATTTCCTTTATCACGATTCCTCTTGAAGTGACCCTTCTTTCCACCTTTTCCTTTCTTCTTCGAAGCTTGGGCTGCAAGAACATGGATTTCTTGATTAGAAGAACTTGGACCAACACCTCTAGCCATCAACCTTGATTCCTCTTGGATGCAATTGGCCCTCAAACAATCAAACTTCGGGAGTTTAGACCTCGCACTAATTCCTTGAATATAGGACTCCCAAGATAATGGCAAGCCGTTGAGTACAAGCATTGTCGAATCTTTATCTTCAACCATATGGCCAATTGTGGAGAGCTGATCTCTCAATTCTGCAATCCTCGTGAAGTAGGCGATCACGGTCTCTCCTTTTGTCATCTTCACATGATGAAGTTGTTGCTTCAGCGCAAGAGCCCGGCTGGTGTTGTTGATTTCATACATTTCTTCCAAAGTTTTGAACATCTCCCTCGCAGTCTTCAACTTAGAAACAATAGGGACGATGTGGTCTTTAACGGAGTCAACTAGCAACTTCTTTGCTTTGATATCTTTCTTCCTCCATTGCAGCTTCTCTTCTTCCTCTTCAGGTTCGGGAACCTTGGACTCTGCAAATTCAACCAAATCATTCTCCTCTAATGTAAGCATGATTCGAAATCTCCATGAGGTGTAGTTAGAAGCTCCATCGAGTCTATCCTCGATCTTCAATCTGTTCACCATTTTGAATGATGTAGATAGACAAGAACCTTCAACAAAGAATAGAGTAATGTTGTGAAAGCACGAATCTAATCACGATCTTTTTCACACCCGCTCTGATACCATGTTAATTTAGTGATCAGATAAGTGCACAGAAAATTAATTCAAAATCAGACACAATAACACAGCAGATACCCTGGGAAAACCCTCCACTTGAGGGAGAAAAACCCAGCAACAATAGATCTCACTTATATATATTAAAAGAGGCAACAATTCTCTTTACAATGAGGCCAATACCAAGGCCAAACTTGCAGCACTTATACAATATATAGAGACTGATAACAAACTGCACTTGACAGTAAACAATTCTGTCTCTAATGAATTCGCACTGCTCTTTAGAAGAATCCGCACAGCACTTAGAAGAATTCGCACTAGATATAGATGGATATTTGAACTTGCTTGTAAATTGATATGAATAAATCTCAAGTAACAACAGTGACCTCCTTTCATAGATATTGATAGGATATATCCAATGGATGTGATCTTCCAAGATGCAACGTCGGCCTCTTATGCAAAGATGTCTCTTAAAAAAAATCGCGCCATTAAATGAAGTCGGCTATTAAATAATTAGGCCTCTTGATGACTAAATCATTTTTATCATTTTAAAGTTTATCTTCTTTTAGCAAATCGGAATGACTCTTAAATCGTGCCTTTAAAAGATCTTATAAATTAGATAGCCTTTGGCTATTATCTAATTTCTTCAAGGAAAGATATCGCTGGAAGTTGCTATGATGCTGCTTGAAACATTAACAACCATCGCTAGTGTCATTGCCCTTCTGTAGCATCTTGTGAGGCACTTCATCAATGATACAAATTCCTTTGTCATCATTTTCTTCCAGCATGCTCTGTTGAAGAATACCGCTATGCAACTTTGAGTCAGGATAAACATCTCTCATCCAAACTCCATCAATGATCTGATCAATCTTGGAACAAGGGAGTGAAAAAGTTTCTTGGCCCTCCTACCTGTAATTAGAGAGCATACTCACGGGGTTTCCTTGATAGACCTGCAATTCTCGAATTGGGGTTGATGTTTCTTGAACATTACTATCTTTTGTCGTTCAGATGTCCTCTTGTTTGATAGCTTGAAACCCTGATCCTTCTTTTTGCTCCATTATCATCACATCTTCATTGACCTCCTTATGCATAGTTGAAATCTTCTCCACTTCAAGCTCCCCTTCAATGTCTTCAAGGGACTCAATCACTTCTACGACTTCCTCCTTTTGTGCCTTTTGTGCGTTTGGCTCACATTCTATCACCTTGGGCTCGTCTTGTTTCAATACTGATTCTTCTAGCTTCGGCCCTATAATCTCTTCCTTGGCAGTTTTTGAATCTTCTTCTTTTTTCTTTCGCCTTATGTAGTCATAAAGTTCCTTTTTGTGGGGGTAGTGGGACTCGAGTGCCTTCAGTTACTCATCAAGGGGAACACAAGCCTTTGCGTGATCTGACAAACTCTGGTATTGGTTCAAGATTTTGGGGGCTTCAGATGCATACTCTTTTATCTTTTTTCGTGCTTTTAGTAATAGCTCTCGGACAAGGTCTATGTACTCCACCCTGGGTAAGAATTTAGGAAATGTACGTCTCCTATCCATGTTATTTCACCAAATGGATCCACAGGTTGGCAGGATCAAGGCTCTGATACCATTGTAATGATGCCAAGTCTAGTTGAACACACAACAGTAGCAATAACAGAGACTAACCGGAAAATACTATGCTCAGATTTTCACACACATGGAACGAATCAGATTTGCAATTGAAACTATTCAATCACATAGATGTATGTGAGTGAAACCCAAATGAAATGAAATACACTTAACATAGTTCGCACACAATCACAGGATAAAGATAGTGTTGTGACCTTTTCACACATCACCCCATTCAAAATGGGGACCCCCTAATTTTTGCTCCATTTGGGTCTTTTGGCTTTGGTTTTGCGGCTGCCTCTCTTTGTTCTATCTGTCTTTTTCGGGGATGTACCTATCTTTTGGCCTAATTTGGAGTGTTGGCTAAGTCTGGAATGCATCTTTATTAGATTAGGGTTTATC